>LOJH01116855.1:0-12098 GCA_001685095.1 Ellobius talpinus
GGAGGTGGAAAATTTTTTAATAACAATAAAAAACGTGTCTGAAATAAAAAAAGATTATATAAGTTAAAAAAAAGACCTGTGTGATAAGAACACAGACTTATCTTCTATGGCTCTCCTCAAAGCTCCCAGGGTTTTAGCCAAACACACTGCTCTCTGTTCCTCGTTGCTTGAGTTTATGAGCTAACGCTGAGTACAGGTAGAGAAAGATAAACTAGAAAGAGGATCTGGAGCTAATATATTACATGCAATCTTGATATGCTTAAAGTTGAGACATTGCTCATGAAATTGTTAGGGAAACACAGATCGGCTTGGCCTTTGAATCAAGGAAATGACATAATTAGAGCTTCATGAGCACAGGTACAATAGAGATATGGTGAGATATGCTTTTTAATCACAAAGATTTGGGGGTCAGGCTGTTTTGATTGGATTCCTTTCCTAATCTTAGCTGTGACCTTCTTAATTTTGAACGTCAGTAGTCTCATCTATACAGTGGGGATAAAAACTACTACCTAGCTGGGAGCATTACATGAGATGATGCCTGTCATGTGCTTGACCAAGGGCATGACACACAAAGATGCCTTTTAATACACATGTACTATTGTTTTATCATGAGTTGGCTGGGAGCTTAAAGGAAGACGATGGAGGCCGAAAGACCAGAAAGGAGTCCATGTACGCAATATTGTAAGATGAATATAGTTATGATAAGTAAGGCCTATGGTCAAAAGAATTGTGAAGTGTAAGCAAAAAAGAACTGTAAAGTTTAAACTGGAGGAATAAAAGTAGCAGGATTTGGTGTAAATTTAGAGGGTGAAGATGGAGACATGATTTCTATACAGGTCCATGGGAATTGCTTGCTCTGTTGGCAAGCAGATCATGTGGGTTTCTCATTCATAGTCTGTGACACCTTACACCTGAACTTCACTTCGTACCTGTGTTCTTCCTTCTATGAGTGTCATGTGGTAAGTTGTTGGATAATTAAGCTTTTGGGCTGTTTTTCCTTCCTGGTCTCACCATTTTAATATCCTTATACTTTCTTCTATACCATCACCTAAAAATGACTGTTTTCATTGGAATATTCATCTTACACCTTGGCCTTGAAAGAAATGTAAGAATAGAGAAGGAGAAAGGTACAGGAGGAGTCAGAAGACAATGCGTTTGAGACATTTTAAGGCACTGATGCCTTTGAAACATTCATGCTCAGATGACCTGGAAAGAGCTGGAACAGAAATGAAATGGTATTAAACAGGAATTTAATGAATAATTGTGCTCTAGTAGTCTAGATTGGCCAGTAAATTATACAAATGAGATATCTGAAATCTCAGAAAAAAAAGATGTTCCCTCAAAGATAGCTCATAATGTAAAATGTTTGGAAACACTAATAAAATGCATTTCAAAAGCACATTTAGAAAACTGTGATCAGAAAAACAGGTGATGTCAGTGGAAGCTGGAAGATAAGATTTTTGTTTTGAAAGAAAGCCTGATTTTTTTTTACTAACATGCAAATCCTTTTGGGAAGAATGAGTTTCATCTTCATAATAGCTGAGAAGTCTCACACATAATAAAAATATGTTTGGTAATTAATATCACTTCTTACCTTCTGCTGTGAGGATATAGAACCTGATGTTTTGAAATTAAGGGATAAAGACTAACATAGCAATTAATCTACCATAGAAAGCATTTTATGTTTTCTGATTGATTAATTTCATGCCTATGTTTGCTATAAAGCAGATTTATATTGCGATATAAGCCATGCTGTGTCCCTGGTTAATTTGTTTATGTGGCAAAAAGAAAAGTGAGTAATTTTGAATGAGAAGGAGGGACATAGACAGAAACACACGTACATAGGGCCTTTTTTGTCCTCTTTCTCTTTGCCAACATTGGTTCACTAAAATTCTCTTTCCCTACCTTATCAGTGCCTTGAGTTGGAAGAAGTTGTCACATTGGCCATATCATCATGAATAATCGCTTTGAGTGTCACTTCAGTTTTCCTTCTTTGAAGTTAGAGACAGCACAGAGAAGCCAAGCTTTGAGTTCCCCCACATTGTGATATAGTCTCAACCTATATGCAGTCAATACTTTATTAACTGTAGTAGAATTTGTTGGCTTTTCCTTCTTTTTTTTTCCAAAAAAATAAATAAACTTCTTAGAAAATTTATACTGTCCTTTGGAATTATAATGAGCTGTAACTTGCAGGGCCAAATATGTTCAGGCTATTTAAAGAAAGCCCTCTTAGGTTTTACGTGGAGTTAGGTGGCCACATTGGGCAGCCAATCTGTTGTAGGGAAGTGCAGGGGCCCTTTGTTTGTCCCGGCCGCCTGGCTAGCTTACACCTGAAATAATCACACAGAAATTGTATTCACTTAAACACTGCCTGGCCCATTAGTACTAGCCTCTTATTGGCTAACTCTCTCATCTTGATTCAACCCATTTCTAATAATCTGTATGCCATCACAAGGTTGTGGCTTATCAGGAAAGATTCAGCATGTCTGACCTGGTGTCTCCATGGCAGCTCTCTCTCTGCCCTTCTTCTCAGCATTCAGTTCTGTCTACTCCACCTACCTAAGTGCTACCCTATCAAAAGGCCNTCCCGGCCGCCTGGCTAGCTTACACCTGAAATAATCACACAGAAATTGTATTCACTTAAACACTGCCTGGCCCATTAGTACTAGCCTCTTATTGGCTAACTCTCTCATCTTGATTCAACCCATTTCTAATAATCTGTATGCCATCACAAGGTTGTGGCTTATCAGGAAAGATTCAGCATGTCTGACCTGGTGTCTCCATGGCAGCTCTCTCTCTGCCCTTCTTCTCAGCATTCAGTTCTGTCTACTCCACCTACCTAAGTGCTACCCTATCAAAAGGCCACAGCAGTTTTTTTTATTTAACCAATAAATGAAAGCAACACAGAGACAGAAGAACCTCCTATACCAGCTAAGTTTCTGCAGAGATAAGCCAAACCCTTGCTTTCAGTGTGGGCTCTTTCCCTGTAATACACTATATCTAGTCCTGCAAGACAACTCAGACAAACTTGCATTACACTCTTCTAGAATTAAGAAAAAGTGGCTTTGTTGTTGGAAATAGGAGAGTTGTATTTCCTTACATCTAATAACATCAGCCCATTAAAAAAAGTCAGGAAGATTGTTGTTTTAGATACATTTATTACTTAAGAAATAATTCCCAATCAAGATCATACATTTCCTTCCAGTGTTCAGCACCCATTGAATAGTTCTCAATGCCCTGTTGCTTCCAGAAGTATCTTATTTTTACATTGTCTACTGATGTACTAAGTCGATTACCATGTTGTCTTTTCTCATTTATACAAAGCCATTAAACCAGTGTCCTGCCCTGTGCAGAGACAATAAGCAATCTCTGACAGTTTTCTACTTAATTACATGCTTCGTTGGATGCTTCTTGATTGAAAATATTTTCTCATAATCTCTTCTGTTTTATGCTCATGATTTCACCCACATAACACAGGGATGATAAAAAAAGATGTGATTGAACATGGTGGCTTTAGTGGGGAGTATCTCTACCTGACACTTCTTTGAAATACAGAACTCACTTGCCCTTTACTGTCAGGCCAGGATTTTAGATCCAGGTTGTCCCCCATAGGTCACTGAATGTTTAATGTTCTACTCCTAGAACATTAGCTATGTCTACTCCTAGACATAGCTTAGTGCTTGGGTTAGGGTTTCTCTGGAAGCTGCTCTTTAAAGGCCAAACACCTGTTTTCACTGGCCTTTTCTGATGCTTGGGGAATGCAAATTGACTGTAACACTTTTATTTAGGATTTTTTTTCTAATTTCCTATCCTCTTGGTCTTTGGGTCACTAATTAGTGAGTTCTTACAGTGTGCTGGCAGATCAGGAAGCTATCAAAGTACCTCTGAAAAGGAATAACAGAAAATCTCTGCGTAACCACTAAGTCTGTTTACTGGATCCAGAAAAATAGCAAGCTATAGTTGAACAAAGAGATGCTTAAGATGGAAGATGTTTTAAACTTCTATTCTTACATGCCTGAACTCTTGACTTTTTATTGACTTATTTTTAGCTTGGCAACCACCTTACAACCATGGCGTGATAAATGTGGCAAGTAGGAGCCTGATGTCACGAGAAGTTTCTCTCTGTTGCGTTCAGTCTGCCTTTACTCCCTTTCTCACTAAATTTTTCCACTAGAAGAACTCCTAAGTTTTTACAAATCATTATTTTGCTTAACATGTTAAATTTTCTAAAACAAAATCCCTCAAGGAAGCAATAACAACACAGCACTTATTCATAACCTGATGTGTTATCAGTGTACACATACACAGTGCGGCTTTCACAAAAGCCCCAGGACAAGGAAGAATCCCAGAGAACTATACATTCAAACATCTCATTTTACAGATATTAAAAATGAGCTACAGGAGTGAAATGACTTCTTTCCATGATTCTTCTTGTTAGAAATGGCATTAGAACACAGCCTTAGTTCAGAGTTCCTAGTAGCCTGCTCATGGGTCCTTTCTGGTAAGTTTTGAAAGAAAGAAAAGATTGGCCTAAGAGGCCAGAGGCCAGAGACAGTACTGAGATTAAAACTACAATAAGTATTCTTGGAATTGGGTTGGCAGAACAGTGTGTTCTTGATTCCATTTGTTCCTTCTAGGTATCAGATAGTTGTTTCAAGTACTTTGAGCTCAAAATTATGTGGTTGTCTTTTCAATACTGAACTTTTAATTTTTTCACTCACTGGACATACAAAGTTTACTAAAAGTCCTTACGTAACAAAAATAAATAAATAAATAGATGAATAAAAACAGGTGCTTCACTTTTGTGCCTATTCGTATAAGTGGCTGTACTATGCTTACCTGAGTCCTTGGGCCCCAAGTGATCTGTTCAGTGTGAAGTGATGGGTGAAGTCAGAGGAGAAAAAATTAGGCTTCACAACAGTAGATGAAGAAGAAACCTGAGATTATCCTTAAAACCCAACCAGGATTTGAGTTTGCTAATAAGAGCTAGCAGGACAAGAGTACTCATTGAAAGTGAATGTTTGGGAGGGTGTAAAGATTTGGAGGATAGGGGGAGCTAGAATTGTTGAGATGGAGTAGACCTTCCTGGGGGAGATCTAAAGGTGTGCCATTGTGAACAGGACTGATTCTACAGAATGTTGCTGAGTACAGAAATTATTGGGGTAGATGAAAGGAGAAAATATGGGGAAAGATGACTAGAAATGGGGAGCATTTGGGGATGTGGAAACCTAGTGCAGTGGAAACTCCCTGGAATCTACAGGGGTGTCACTAGCTAGGACTCCTAGTTATGGGAGGTACTGAGTCTGAACTGTAACCAGGTAAGGCTTCCAATGGAGGGACACCAACCCAGTCACAAAACCTTCAACCCATAATTTATTTTGCCTGCAAGATGCCCTGGGGTAATGGTGGCACAGAACTTTTGGGAGTAGCCAACGAATGACTAGTCTAACTTGAAGTCTGGGCCATGACTGGGAGCCTATGCCCAATACTGCCTAAATTGCCAGAATCAAGAAGCTGGGTGGCTGAGAGAACTAGGGTAGAACCAAACAAAACTGACAACAACAACAACAACAAAAAAGTCAATGAAACAATTCCTCATTATACCCTGCTATACTCATAGTTAGGTGCCTAGCCCAATTGTCACCAGAGAGGCTTTATCAAGCAACTGATGGGAATGAATAAAAAGATGCACAACCAAATATTAGGCTGGAGATCAGGGAACACTAAAGAATATGGGAAGAGAAGATTTTAGGAGCCAGGAGAACATGGCCCACAGAATCAACTAAGCAGGGAATATAGGGGCTCACAAGAGACTGAACCAAAAATCACAGGGCCTTCATGGGTTTGTGCTAGGTTCTCTGCATGTATATTACAGTTGTGTACATTGGTGTTCTTGTGGGGCTCTTAACAGTAGGAGTGGGGGTGTCTCTGACTCTTTCACCTGCTCTTGGGACCCTTTTCCTCCCAGTGTGTTGTCTCATCCAGCCGTGATATGAGAATTTGTGCCTAGGCTTACCACAACTTGATATTCCATATTTGGTTGATATACCTGGCAGGCTTGCTCTTTTCTGAAGGGAAAGGAGGAAGAGTGGATCTGGGATAGAGGGAAGGTGTGTTGGGGTAACTGGAAGGAGTTCAGGGAGGGGAAACTGAGGTCAGGATGTATTGTATGAAAGAAGAATAAATTTAAAAAAAAGCAAAAAAGACATGGCTCTGTGAGTACAAAACTCTAGGAAAATTCATTCTGATGTCTTAGATTTGACTGGAAGAAGTGAAACTATAAGAAGAGGATTCCAGAACACCCAAGATATGAAATAATAACCTGAAATCCATGTGAAGAGTGGAATAAATCTGTGAAAGATAACACAGGGATTATAGTGAGAATGATTTCATAAAGGACGGGGAAGTGCAGCTTCACGAACTCAAGCTGAGAAGACTAGTGCTATGTATTTAAAAATGCTCTGGGAGAGTGAAAGATGGAGAGAGTGGAGAGAGAGAGAGAAGAGAGAGAGAGAGAGAGAGAGAGAGAGAGAGAGAGAGGGATGAGAGGAGGTGGGCAGGGACCTTTCAAAAGGGAAAGTAGTCAATGTGCACAGGAGGTGCTCTTAGTGGCTGCAGCTAAGGACGTAGCCTGTCAGGACCCCAAAGGCAGGCCAGAACAGATGCCTGAATACTAGCAGCGAACATTAGTGATGAGTGTTATAAACATGGGATTAAAATACAGCAGCGCTTGGTGAAATGCTGACTGTCAAGGATGAAGGCAGAGGAAAGTAATTTGTAGTCGCAGACTTCAGACCACCCTCAGTGTATGTGTCGTTATTCTGGCTGAGCTGGGAATGCGTTTGCAGTGATGACCGTTGTACTTTCATTTGTCTGTCCCTAGAACTTAGGCAAATACCAGGTGCTCAGTCAGACAAGGTGACAAATGTTATCGTGAAAGTGCGAGGAGAGCTTAGCCGGAAGAAAAGTAAGATTTAGGAATTCTGTCTTTAAAGAAACAGCAGGAACCTCACCTAGAAGTACCTTAAATTTTAATGGAAAGAGTCGATCTTGAATCATGTTAGGCCCAGTGAGGAACAAATTACAGCAGTGGGAATAGAGGCTGGGTGACGTCAACGAGAATAGGGAATGCAGGAGGGCCGGGTAGACGGTTTGACTGTAACTGTCTGCACTCAACAGCATTGTCTAAATAAGAGCAAATGTATGCATGTGCCTGGGTCAGCATGGAGTTTAGGGACTTACATTAGCCCAGAAACTTCGAGTGATTTCTTAGTTTGTGTGATGTGTCTTCTTTCTCTTGTCAGAAAACAGCAATAGTATGTCCATGAGGCCAAAAGGAGGAAGAAAAGAACAAGATGCAGAAATCCCTTGCTGTGCTGAGTAGGCATGTTGACCTTGAAGCATTAGTTCTCAGGGGAGGATTCTGACCAATGAAAGGGGATAAAATGTAAAACCCAAGAAATTTAGAGAAAGTTACAAAAACAAAAACAAAGACAAAACCTCAAAAAACCCTTTTAGCTGAAGCAATGTGAATTTGAGTAAGAGACAGAATTTCTATTACTTTTTTTCTATTAATAATATATGAGAGCAAGGCCAATAGAGAATATAAGAGAGTAGATTATGAGAAAATGTGATTGGAATGTCTGGGAGATCAAATTATCTTTTCATTACTGCATTTTAAAAAGATGGACATTTCAGAGGCTAAAGTATGTTCTGTTTTTTCTGGGGACTCATATTGTTAAAAGCCCATTATAGCTGCTTCTTTCTTGATATTAATGTACTTGCTAGGACTGGTGAATCATGGCTGAGGACTTTGCAGAACAAATCAGAAGGCATTTAATGAAGATTAGGGCCGAATTGTGCAAGAGCGTAGAAGAGCGATGGCCTTTGCGCTGTGACATCTTTCAAAGCCATGAGCACTTGACTGACCTGGAGAACAGACCCAGGCCCTGTGGCTGCAGGGTGAGTTGGCCATAAGTAAGGGTTACCAGGATGGGGAGAGATGTGGCTGGAACATGTAGCTCTTCCTTGTAAGCCCTATTTCAGGAGTTTGGACTTTCCTAAGGAAATAATGAGAGCCATTCTCTGTTTATCTGGAAGTAGGGTGGTGATTGAATTAGCACAGATGTTGATGGAAAGCAGACAGGCAATGTAGGGAAGAAAGCCAAGACTTAGGCCATGGAGAGGAAGAAAACCACAGATTTGAACTTAGGTTGAAAATAAGACTCTGTGTGACTTAGGACAGCCAAGAATTCCTCATAGACCGGGACATGGTAACCTATATTTTTAATCCCAGGACTAGGGTAGTGGAGGCAGAAGGACTAAGAATTCAAGGTTAACTTTAGCTATATAGGTAGCTCTAGGCCAGCTTCAAATCCATGGGTCTATATCTCAAAACCAAAACCAAAAACTCCAGTGGTTTGAATTAGCAGGCGTGTGATGGTGCTGCTCTCTGAGGGAGCACAGTGGAGGAAACACCAGATCTGGTGCATGCTTTAAAACTTCAAAAAGCTAAGTTGATGCTAAGCACATAGCATTAAATTGACCATGTTCATCATTCCCATTCATGAGCAGTGTTTAAATCCATTCTTACTGCTGTGCAACTAAATACCAGGCGCTTTACCTTGCAAATCTGAAACTCTCAGCTAATTAAGCAGCAAATCTCCACTCTCTCTATCAACGACCATTCTGCTTTTTGTCTCTCTAAATGTTTTCAGTACTTCTCCTAGGAGGAGTCAAACAATTGATTGGTGTCTTTCAATTAACATAGTATCCACAGGACTCACCAGTAGACCATGTCAGAACCAAGAATGTCCTTTCTTTCAAAGGTTCAACAGTCTGTGCCTAAGCCAAATTTCTTCATACATTGATGGACGGTTGGCTTATTTCACCTTTTGGCTATTATGAATAATAGTGCTATAATCATAGGTCTACAAATACATCTTTAGCATTTTGCTTTTAATTCTCTGAAGTGGAATTGCTGTAGCACATGGCAACTGTGCCTGTTGCTCTCAGAGAAATTGGCATACTGTTTTCTCTATGGGACACACCACTTTATCACCTCCAACAGTGAACAATGGTTTTAATTGTTCATACCTTCATTACTATCACTTGTTATTTTCTGGCTTTCATTTTCTTTTCACAGTAGCTATGTGAAATGGTATATCTCATTGTAGTTACGGGATATGTTTTGATGGAGTTTCAGGTATTAGAAATGGTTACAAGTAAGAATTGAGGAAATTTTCATTTTTAAAATTTTAATTACCATACAAAATATTAGGTTTCATTTTGGCACCTTTAAAAATTATGGCCTGGGGAGGATCAACCATTTCTTTTTGAGGGTGTGGCTGCTTGGAGAATTCCCATGTTCCAGTGAGTGGCCCTATACTTATACATATATTCGAGACACTATTGGACTTAATGGTAAACAAGAAAACAGCACAAAATTGTGAGGGGTGTATGATGTAGGATAAGAAAAAAATTGGATGAGGAAGATGGGGACAGATATAGCTGCATTTCATTGTATATGTGTATAAAATTCTCAAAAGTAATGAAAAAATTAGAAGAATGAATACAAGCTTCTTTTACTGCATTTATTTATTTAGAAAAAAGTACTATCACCAAAAGAAACTGAACACCTCTACAAATGAAGGATGTATTACCTACAAAACACAAAATTCAAATAAAAAAATGATGAAAAATAAATAAAACCATAGAAACCATGCTGCTTAGCAACCTTGCAAGAGAGTGGGTCAGGTAAAGAGACTCCACAGAAACCAGCAAGCTCTGTGCAGGGAAGCTCTGGACTTTTCTGAGAATTCTGGAAGTGGATTTTGCAAGTGCCGCTGCTCTGCAGGGGGCCCCAGGAAGTCTGGTAGTTGGTGGGGAGTAGGAATTAACAGCCCAAAGTGCCATTGGCGGTAAAGACCTTCAGTGTGGACCAATTTCATAGAGTAAAATATAGAACAAATAGGACAGTGATTCTAGGAGCTCAGGAAAGAGAAAGTCTAGCTGAAAAGGGAAAAATGAGGATTCTAGATCCGAAGAATGAGCAGCCTTTAAGTGGTGATGGTGCAAGCCTTAATCCCAGCACTGGGGAGGCAGAGACAGGAGGATTTCCCGAGACTGAGGCCCGTCTGGTCTACAGAGGGAGTTCCAGAAAAGCCAGGGCTGTTGCATAGAGAAACCTTGTCTTGAAAAAAATCAAACAAAAGAAGAGAACAAACAAACAATGACAACAAAAAACTGAAAAGGCATAGAAGCCTCCAGACAGGAGCACAGATGTGAAGGTGTTTTAATTGTAGTTCGAGATTCATCTTTAGACTTCTAGACTACAGGACTGTAGCTTAAATTTATGTTGCTTTAGGGTACTAACCTTGTGGGTTTACCATGGCAATCATAAAAAACAGAGTGTTAATTTAGATATAATTTATCTTCATAGGGTTCACACTGGATGTTAATGTCAAAATCTATTCAAAAACCTTCATTTAGTAAAGTGAATATAAAAATATTGACCCAATATATGTGGTCTACACATTTACTTTGCATAATAAAAGACTTTACCAAATCATCTTCATTATCTGCACAAAATCTAGTGATACACGGTCAATTTTATTCTGTTGTATTTTATTAAAAATCACTTGAATTCATGGCCCATTACATAAATTGACTTTATAACCCATAAGTAATTTGCTATATGGAATTTGAAAAAAATATTCTGTTTCTTGACTGGCAAACTATAGGACTGTGCTCAGCTTTTCATTTCATATACAGGGTACAGATGTGATTAGATCTGGGCAATAAAATGCCCTTGTATTAAAAATCGTGTATCACAACCCCAGAGAGGCTAGATAATGAGGAGGGCCTGGAGGGATGCACGGGTTTCCCTGGGAAGGCAAAGTAGAAAAGATCTCCTGGGTAAACTGTGGATGGCAGTGGGCTGACAGTTGAGGAGATGGAGAGATGAGAGTTAGAGGGAACAGGTTGGAGGCAGAATGGAGGGGGAGAGTAACAAAAGAGATGTCTTGATAGGGGGAACATTTTGGAGTTAGGGAGAAACCTGGTGCCCAGGAACCCACAAGGATGACCCCAGCTAAGACTCCTAGCGATGGCGGGAAGGATGCCTGAACCTGCCATCTACTCTGAGTACATCAGTGCCTTCCCTAATTACTATTAGAGATACTCTATCAAGAAACTGATGGAAGCAGAGGCAGAGATCCACAGACAAGCACTGTGTTGAGCTCTGAGAAGAAAGGGAAGTGGGATTGTGCCAGCTAGGGGGAAGACCACAGGATTGTACAATCATGGGGGAACCCACAGAGACTGGTGACCTGAGGTCTCTGGAGCTTGTGGATGCTGGACCAACAGTCAGGAGCCTGTATGGAACTGACCAAGGCCCTCTGCATGTATGTGACAATCATATAACTTGGTCATTTAGTAAGGCTCCTAATTGTGAAAGCAGGACCTCTCCCTGATTTTTGGTAACCTGTCCCCATAAGGAGGGAGCTCAGTCCTGTCTTAATCTGATGTGCCATGCATTGCTCAAGCCCATGGGAGACCTGTCCCTTTCTGAATAGAGATGAAGGGGGAGTAGATGGGGAGGGAGGGTAGAGGGGAAAGGCAAGGAAAGAGGGGAAGGGAAACTGATTGGTAAGTAAAATAAATGAAAAAAACTTATCTAAATAAGAACAATGTTTCTCTATTTTTCTATAGTTATTTATGAAAATCAGATCCCCATCCCCAGTGGGATCCTTCTATCTAATTGTTAATTTTATAGCAATTGAGAGACAGGGTTTAGAACATAGCTAAGACAGAGTTCTTGAAGACAGATATGAGAAACATCTTTATTAACTCCCACTTCTTTATGGGAAGCAGGTACTCAAGCAGAGAAGCTCAGAAGAGGCTCTATTCCAGTCAATTCTAAAAACCCAACATACAGTCAGCTTGTCTGGAGCAACCTGGGTCTCCTTTCCATCTCTACTTTTCTCTGAAAGTAGTGTGTATATCTTCTACAAATCAGCCCTAGATCAACAACAGTACCATAATCCTGTAAAATCAACCCTAGATCAACAGTACCATAATCCTGTAAAATCAACCCT
>LOJH01117204.1:0-10709 GCA_001685095.1 Ellobius talpinus
TTATTAACCAATGAAAGTAACACATAAGACAGATGACCCTCCTACATCAATTATCTACAATTTTTCTACACATCTTTTTAATTTAGGCTCCCAATGAGAACATTGTATGGAAATTATGAAGAATCATGAAAGAAAAACAACAACAACCAAAACAAAAACTGGTAGGACTTGTGATCTCAAGAGTATGAAAAAGGGAGATTGACATTCATGAGTTCTTGTTCATCAATGCCATGTTTTTATGAATGTAATATTCCATTTCTCATGCACGAACCAATATTCATGTCAATCAATATAATTTTCACTGTAAAACTTTACCATAGACTATAGATAAGTACTTTAGTGGCTATGGAAAGTCTTTTCAAAAGCCAGCAATTCCCAAATTAATTGATGCAAATAATCATTGAAAAATTTCCCATGTCTACTTTTAAACTGAACATTGTCTTTTACATTGTGATTTTTCAGACCACCAGGAAGATATGTTCTAGGAATTTCTTTTTGATTCGTTTTTCTTTATATGCATAAATGTTTTCTTTTCTTGCATGTACGTGTACCACATGTATATCTGATTTCCACAAAAAAAAACAAAGGATGTCAGATCTCCTGGAACTAGAGTTCTGGATAGTTATAAACTTCCATGTGAGTACTGAGAATGAAACTTGGGTCCTCTTCTCTTAACTCCTGAGCTGTGTCTCAAGTCACAAGAAGATATTTTCTAGAATTATGTTTAAAACTATAGAGGTCAAGAAGAAAGTAAGCCAAATTGTAAATCTTCTCCAGTAATGTTTTAATGAGAGTCTCCCAATTGGTTATCTAACACAATATGGTTAGACCTGAGATCTTACATGAACAAGAACAATTATACAGACTGGGTAGGTTGTATTTATATATTTAGCAAATGATTCATACATATATACGTAATAAAATTTAAAGAAAAAGAGGTCATGGATTTCATAAAGAGATAAGGGTGACATGGGGGAGTTGTTAGAAGGAGGAGAGGAAATTGGGAGAAATAAATAGTCACATTATGATTTTCAAACATTATTATAAAAATTTCTTGAAGCAAAATGAATGGGTAAAAATTAACACTAATGAATTTGCTATTTTTCCAAATTTGACCAAATCAGAAAAAAAGTGTCTAATTTATTTATGCAAAATTTTTCTTTCAGTTGTAATAGAAAACCAATCACAAAATGTGATAATGATGTGGATAAACATCATTTGTCTAGAAAAATATGAAGATAAAACATGAAATGTTTTTTCTATGAAGGAAGGAGAAAATTCTGCAAGCACGTACAACCACATGAAAATACTCACTCACAACTAATTTTGCTATCCTTAGTCCTTGCTCATTTTACTGAAGTTTGAGTGAGACTACTTTGTTTTATTTTGTTCTGGTCGTTTGTTATATATCTGACTCTTGGTGGAAACTATACACCTCTCTTATTACCCACCTCTTTGTCCCAAGACAAACACCACTGTTTATAATTTTTCTTTCTTTTTAAAAAGATTTATTTATTTATTATGTATACAGTGTTCTGTCTGTCTGTATGCTTGCAGGCCAGAAGATGGCACCAGTTCTCATTACAGATGTCTATGAGCCATCATGTGTTTGCTGGGAATTGAACTCAGGACTGAAGAGCAGTTAGTGCTCTTAACCTCTGAGCCATCTCTCCAGCCCCTACAATTTTTCTTTACTTGTCACATTAATAAAGTGAGGATATTACACAAAACATATTTTTCAGAAATGATCAGTTCCCAAATAAGAAGAAAGAGGATGAGGAGTAAGGACCACAGAAAACAAATACATACAGAGGGCTAGGTAAAGCAAAAAATGATCAAATGTTTCTCTCAGCTCCAAAGTAAAAGGATGCAAGGATGCTCTCTCTTTATGTTTAGACCAAAAATATGATATTGAGAGGGGGGAGAAGGGAAGGGAAGGGAAGGGAAGAAAAAGAAAATTCTAAGAGGGAAATGTCTTTGTAATTCCTGTGGCAACTATTTTATTTTCACCTTATCTAGTTGTTTCCCTCTAGTAGATCAAACATGGCCACTACAGAAGTAAACAGTACATCTGCAGATACCATATTACACGCACTGCAATTTGTGTGATGTTTTTCTTGATTGCAATTTACTCTTTAAAATGCAATTGTATAATTACTACCCCAAAAATGCCTTTCATGTGAGAAACAGCCGAAGAGATGCATAAAGTAAGTAAATTTTGCAGAATAATGGGTTTACAGAGTAACTAATTTTGTAGTAGTGTATTGTATCGAACCAATCAGTTATGCAAGAAAAATATGTGAGCCCCAAAATTATTTAAAGCTTGAAATCCCCAGGCTGCTGTTGAAAACTCTTGGTCCTAACTTATCTTCTCCAAAAACTATTGTAGCATATGCAACATTCATTGTCTTTACTTTCTGATAAACTAAGCACTGATATCTGCAAGTGTCTGAGCACAGGAAAAAAAATCAGGTAAATAATTCTGATCCATGATCAAAGTCCACTTTGTTAAGAATTTAGTATGTGAGGTTAGTATAACTATGGTATGTATATACATGCCTACTCTACGCACTCTTAATGCATTATTTTCTCAACTGCTTTTATGACTATTTGGAAGTAGAACAGTTAATATTTCTAAAGTATGGTGTTGTCATAAGAGTATAAATTATTTTAAAAAATAGTTATACTTCCCTGAGAATCTGCAATGTGACAAGATCTTTGTTCACTGAATTATAAAGCTTAATGTCATCAGATCTTTTACAATCCCCAGTTGGGAAGTCGCAATGACATGCAATTTAGAGATAGTACAAAGATGATGAATAGGCATTTTGCAAGTTGAGAAGCCACCATCCTCTCATCCCACAGCCAACACATAAAATGTGATGTCCAGACCTAAGGATAAATCAGCCCTAGTTACTAGTTAGTTCACCAGACCACAAAAGTGGATGAATGAATTGTGTTCGACTTAATAGCTTCCTTTCAATAATTGGAAATGCTAAGTTTACCCTTACTTTCCAATCCATAGAGGTGCTACAAAGAGTTTTACATATGAACTCTGTAAGGTGATACACTACATGAATATAAAAAGCAAATTTTTAATGCTATTGAGATTGTTTGTTTTCAACAATTTTCATTCATGGAGTTTTGAGGATTAACCAGAGTGTAAAATGAAAAATATTGTCCTTGAAATCAAACACAAATTAACCAAATCCTAGATCTATTCTTTAATAGTAATAGGAACTACAGGAAGGGTTGAGAATCATTTTTTTTCCTCTGCAAAATAAGGATGGAAATTTTCATTTTATAGGATTATTGGAAGAACAGAAATGAAGCAAGGAAAGCAGTTTGACATTAGTAGACACTAAAAGTGTTTTTATTATTATTTTATGAGTCATGTAGGCATCTAGTATTATATCCCTCCTGGAAATCTTAAATGCATTATCTGTTTGCATACTGCTATTTTATTAAAATTGTGTATAGACTATATACAACAAATGAGTTAATATAACCCCTTTATCAACAACCAATGTAATAACTAACTTTTAAGCATATTATAGACAACTGTTTTATTATACCAAATCTTTAAGACACCATCTTGAATTTATGTTACATTTATAAGCATATGTTCAAATATAGCTTACTTGATGTTGTTTTCATGTAAATATAAAAGGTCACAAGAGACACTCACGAAGTCCTGACTAACAAAGATGTTGGTGGTGATAATATATGTGATCATTTGAATTCCATCAATTTATATTCCTGTAGATCAATCCTTTGGGTCAACTAAAGGTTTCAGTTCTTGTAAAAGAAACAGGATGCTCAAAAACACTTATTTGGAAGAATATACACTGGGTTGAATCTCTCCATTGTGGCAAAGTGGTGGGTGTTGCCATTCTTTTGTCATGCCTACTGAAAATAGTTTTATAAAAATCCATAGAACATGACATATACTGTCTACAGTTGTGGGTACAGAAGAAAGAGTTTGGCGTATATCTAAAGGAAACAAACCCAAAAGCTTGCATTGTGACATATGAATAAAGAGTCAAAGAGTGCCTATTGATCTCCCAGACAGAGATCATCCATGCAACAGCCAGTTTAGATATGTGTTAGATTCCATCTACGATAGTCATCAACTAAGCAATGGAAACCTCATAAGACAGCCAAAGTGAAGTCTATCTTCTGTAAAAGAAGCCGAAAAAATCATAGCAGGAGGTATAACCAAGACTGATAAATGTGTGGGCCTGGGTGCATGTAACAATGTTTCCAAGTATTGTATACCCTCTAGTCTTTTGGCAATTTAAGTAGGCAAATGTCCCAATTTCCTCTTTACATACACTATAATATTGGTAGAAGAAAGTATAAATGTTAGAATGTCGTCATTTCAAAGGTATCTTCAAGCATAGCTATCAAGCAATACATATAACTAGTGAACTCTTGAATTTTTTGATGACAAAGAGAGAATAAAAGAGGATATATATATATATTGAAATATATTAAGAAAGAGGAAAATATATAAATAATTATACAGTAGACTCCAGGTATGTCACCTAAGATTACGAGTTTCCAAAGAAAGATCTATTTCTAGTATAGTATATATTCAAAAACAGTGTCTGAGTCAGAGAGCTTGCTCTCACTGACAAGTCTGTCCACATATCAATCTAGGTCCTGTCAATCAAGGTTCAATTAGAGAGGCACAGCACTAAGTTTTACTAAATATAAAATTTGTTGTACAGTTCAGATGTCAAACAACCATAAGAGCTCAATGGGAGAAGTACGCAAGGATGCCACCTCTGTGCTTGGTGTTGAGCCTGGCATGGGTGAACTACATGAGCATTTGGGAAGAAAGGTATGTCCTGGAGTAGATTAGAGCAAAGAAAATAAGGGTGCTCTTGTTAGAAAGTTGGGACACACAGAGGCAAAATAAAGTCTCCCCCCATCATGCTTTGATTNTTGATTCCCTGCTTCTTGGATTCTCTTCCGCCAATTCTGTTAAAGTGGATTTGCGATTTTCTTTAACCAGAAACTAACACAGGTACTGTGTCACACCACACTGATTCCTGCAGAGATCTGGTTTGAGGTGAGTGAACCAGCAGTCAGAAATCTACCCAAACCAACAGCTTAGGATTACATTTCAACATATTTAAGCTAAGCAGCTTGAGTACTGACTTTTGGAAATAAAATTAGCTAGACATTTATTTCCAGGTTCATTCCTTAAAATGTGTTCTCCTATGTTCATCCTTAGTGCAGAAATATATGAGAAAGAATTTTGGAAAATATAATTGCAATTTAACTAAATTCACTTGGGAAAAAACACTGTAGTTCATTTCTTTTCTGTGAATTTATTTGATGGATTTTAAGTGTTAGACTGTATCTCATTAATGGCTAAATATTCAGAATTTCTTTAAAAGCAATCATTCATCTGGACTAACTTTTGCTCATGAGAACAGTAGTCCTTTAAAGCAATATAGTGCTCTCCTCACCAGCATCTCTATTGTTACCTATCACCAAAACCAGGTAAGGGTTATTTAACATAGATAAGGACTAAATGGTTGTGTTCCCACTCCCATATTTTCTAGCCTAAAACCTCAGGATGGTATGTGGAAGTAAGTATTTAGGAGGTGTGTTGGTTTAAAAAAGACTATGGTGATACAGCTGTCATGATAGTCTTGGCTCAGTGCCCTTATAAAGGGATGAAGACAGTAGACCAAATTCTCTCTCTCGGTCTATCTCCCTCCCTCCTATCCTTCTCTCCCTTTTTATATTTTTCTTTCTCCCCCCCGTTTTTCTTTTCCTTACCCCATTCCTACCTTCTTGTGCCCGCATCTCCCTGAGAAATACCTTTCTATCAATTAAGACATCAACTCTGTAGCACTGTTCTAGAATTGAAACAACTACCAGGGTCTCTTGGTTTAGAATGCCCTGAGACTGTATTTTGAAATGTTGGGTGTATCTGAGATGAATTTACAGTTGATAACAAAAAGTTATACTAATTACAGGAAGACTCTTAAAACCAAGAATTTTTAATTCATGTTCAATGTTAGACTGGGCGAATTTTGAAGATAAAGTTTGATCAAATGTCATAGCTAGAAAGTGACATGAGGGCCAATGTCAGAGTCTCAAATAGTAGTTATACTACTGAGTAGACACCAGGGAAAAAAACAAAACATTTTAAAGAGGTAAGGTGTAGTGATGGGGGGGCAGGCATCAGTAAGGGAAACAACCTACACTGTGGCAGAGGAAAAGCTACCTTTAAGTTATATCATTGTAAGTAGGTGAAACAGAGCCTGGGAAATTGCTGTGATCCAGCAATTTTACCTTCTTTACATTATTATCATGAAAACCAATCTGGTTATTCTTATGCCAATGGAACACTATCTTTATAGCATTTAAATGTGACACAGAAATTAGCATTCTAGATTTATTTCTCATAGTATTTGATAGATAGAACACCAAGCTTTCCTTTGTTTATTGGAAATATGTCCAAGCTGATATTCAAATTCATATCCAAAGTCTCCAGGCTGTTTGCTTGCCAAGACTGTTCTGGTAATCTTATAAATGATTCTCTGTGGCATTTTAGAACTTCTGCTTCCAATATTGGCTGAAAACCATTAAATAGAATTCTCTTCATTATTCTGTGGAAGAGGCTCTCACTTCATTGTACCTGCAACCAGGCATACTCTGGAGATAGGAAGACATTCCTAGGCCTAGCAAGGCATCATTTCCAGATAATTAAATTGTGACTTAAGGGCAAATCAAAGAAATGATAACATCAAAGAATTGAGAATCCTCAACTGCATCTAAGAATATTTAGTAAAGAAAATTCCATAAGGTATTATAGCAGAGAAGATGTCTTATTTCCTTCTCTAGTTATCCTGTAATTAAAATGAATAGTTGGAAATGCCCAAATCACAATGACCTAAGATAGCAGGATGGATATCAAAGAATTAAAAAGTTGTGGAATAATAGAGAACAGTCTCCAAAGAGGTAAATCCTTTTAAAATATACAATGCTTAAAGATCAAAAAGTAAGCAAACTAAATATTCTGATTTATAGAAGACATTATAAGGTTTATTCTTTTTCAGAGCAGAAAAGCTGCAATGGCAGAGCAAAGCCACAGGTCTGCCTGTCATCTACTGTGCAGATCAGGTCATCTGCCTACTGTTCAGGTATCTGGCTGGATGCCATCATGGGACCATTAGTGTTCAGTGAGAGAGAGCTACTAGAAGGTCGACAAATAAAGTTACATGGAGAGCAATTGTGATTAATAAAATAAAAGGAACCAAGTTATAACATAGTTTTTTCTCTAGAGGCCTCTGAACTGCAGTCCCAGTTGGCAACTTTAAAATTCCTGAACCTCTGTTAGAAAGTAGTTCCTGCTAGAATTAATTTTCTTGTAGAAAGGAGAACAAACTCATTATTATTTAATAAGTTGACAATATCATTTGTCTTTACTTTTACATGACTCACCAAATATAAGATTTTATTCTGTAACTTTCTGGTCTTATGACTATTGACTATCTGGGTTTTCATTTGTTTTGTTTTGTTTCTCCTTCCATCCAACTTGAATAACCAGTTGACTAAGAACATGACTACATGTCATAATCACCTGAGGATTTCATAGCAAAAGCACATAGGTTGTGTGACTTAAACACTACATCTGTCTTCACAATTCTAGATATGAGAAAACCCAACCTCAAGCTAAACAGTGGTTGCCTTGATGAGGGTGATTTGGTTAGCTTGCTGGCAATTGCCTTCTATCATCACATGGTGAGATGGAAAGAGAGAGGGTAGGAAGGAAGAAAGATCACTGAGGTCTCTCTTAGGCTTCTTACTTTTCATATATGGATACTAATAACATTCCACCAAGTCCACATCCTGGAAACTTCATCTGACTTCAATTGCATCCCCGAATCTGCATCTCTAAATATAATTGCATTAGCAGTACAGTTTCAACATACCAATTCAAGACAGTTTATTCCACAGCATATAGGAAATTAACCTCTAAGCTCCAAGGTCCCCATTTTGAATGGCAAGAAAATGCATTTTCTACAAATAATGCTGACTTGAAATATAATAGATAGACAACAGGTTTATGTTTTCTTTCACATAAAAACATGTTTTGTAATATTCCTGCCTCTTCCTTTGCCATAGTCCTGCTGGCACTGCTGGGTTTTACTTTATTTAGCATTTTCAGACTTATAATTATCACGATTCAGCCCACTGTATATCAGTACAAAACTTCTGCTCTTGCTTGAAATTCTTTGTGTTGGTTCTGTTATTACTTTAAACATATCAACATAATTCAGCTCTGGATAGGAACACATGGAAATCAATTATAGTGGATGGCCTTAATATCACCCACATGTATGATTTTATCCCCTCCTAGTAAACAGCATCTAGAACCTAGCTCACACTCCAGAATAAGTATCTAGAGGAGTGATTAAACATAATAAGCTTTAGTTATTGTAGTTGGTCTCCTCTTGCCCTTTGGCTTTTCCTTTTCATCCTATTCTCTGCTGCTTTCAGCACTCTGCTAGATCAACCATTCTTGGCCGTGACGTGAATAAAAATGGTATCTATTAAATGTGCAGAGATGCTTTCCAACAATTTAAAAAAACAGTACTTTGTTAGCTCAGCTCAGCATACAAACATAAAACTATTTTATATTTCTAATAATTGCTATACACTGCATCCTGTTGTTCCTTTCACCTTTTCTAATGAGACTCCTGTGGTGCCTAATAGAGCAATTCCTTTCTGGTCTCTAAGTCATGCATGGTCTCACATAATCCCCATCACAATTCTCTGCAGACTCTGAAGTGTACCCAAGGTCACCAAGCTATGAAGAGATGGAGACAGAGTTTGGACTCAAGCAAACTGTCTCTAGGAGCTATACTTATTCTCTGTGCAAAAAGACCTTGACTCAGAGAGAATGGTGGCATCAAGTGGCCAGATTTCATGGAGCAGCCCATTATGCTGCCCTATCCCTCTCAAATGACATGCCACCTCTCATGAGTCAGGTTATCTGCCAGCATCAATCTATTTTCTTCTTTTTTTGAAAAATATTGCATTCATTAGAAAAAAAAGGTATTTAGAGTTAGGTCAGACTTCTGCCCAATGGATTCACTACACTCAGAAGAAACATACTACAAATTCTGTAAATCTATGGACATTTATGCTACTTTAAAATATAATTGTTTAGGGAGAAAATGTCTATAAAGTTGCTCCAAGGATAAAATATTCAAAGAAAGAATTAATGTCTGCATCTGAATCTTAAACTTACATGATATAAGCAAAATGAAGAAACAGTCAATTATCTACTGCATTCATATGGAATAGCAAGAATTTTCTTTCATTTAAATATTGGCTACAGTGACCTCTAGACAGGTCTCAACTCCAAAAGCAATAAGAAAGATGGACTTAGGAGTACTGGCATGCTCAGAATGAATGGGATGCTGCTTTTGTAGAACAGTGGAAAAGCAGGAAAGAATGAGAGATGAGTTGCAAATGACTTCATAATTTAACTTTCCAAGTAGGTCTTATTCACACACCAGTTCTCAATGATTTGGTATTTGCTGTCTTGTAGGAAGCAATGCATATGATTATAAAGTGGACTAAATGTCGTTAGATGTGACAGAGGTCTGAACGCTGCTCCTAATGTCTCGGTAGCATTATCAGTCATTAGTGGGCCATAAACAATGCCCACTATATAAAAATTAAGGCAAGGAAGTCTAAAATAATACACAGTGCTGCAGTTTGCAACAGAGTCAAATTCTAAGCAAATTGGGAAGAATTCATCTTGCAAGATCCGTATGGAAAACAAATGCTCCCCTCATTATACCAACTAGAGGCATATGTAGACTGCTGCATTGTACCCATAGCACACCTCACTCTCAGTGCCAACCACTGAAAATTGTGCTTGGAATAGTGCCCCGATCAAAATGAGGACTATTTAATTTTGAAAAATAAATACTAGGCATGCTGATAACAATGTAACATTAATTCTTACTAATTCTGGAAACAGTTACATATCAATTTTATGAAAGATCACCTTTGTATTTTTCTCTTTTTCTTTTTCTTTTTGTTTTTATTTGTTTTATGTTTTCAAAGACAGGGTTTCACTGCAGCTTTGGAGCCTGTCCTGGAAGTCGCTCATGTAAACCAGGTTGACCTCAGATTTACAGAGATCCACATGCCTTTGCCCCCCAAGTGCTGGGATTAAAGACATTCACCACCAATACTCAGCACCCTAGTCTTTTAATGAAGTCTTAGTGATCTGCTCAATCCATACACAATAACTAATTGTATCTGAGGGGTCAGGATGCTACAGTGGATAAGTATGTCATCTTTTTCATGGGATTCCATCATAAGCAGGTGAAAAAATAAGATATTTACTCTTTATTACTGATGCATCTTTTATTAATTTCTCATTCCAAAATTTCCAAAGTTGCCTGTCTTATCAGTCAGATAATTTAACATCTCAATTTATTCTAAATGAGCCTCTTTTCTTTCAATAAACAATTTCTTTGTTTCATGTCTGTTTTATTTCATTTTGGTCAAATGTGTGTACAATAGATACACAATAAATCACATTTATCATGATAAAAAGTAATCATGCTAAATTGCTCTTTTATGATTCAATTAATTAATTAATTAGTAGCAAGTTGAAGTTTTCTTAATTTAGAATGATCTCTTTGAATGCAATGCATATT
>LOJH01117768.1:0-10331 GCA_001685095.1 Ellobius talpinus
TGTGAAAACAGAAGTTTTAGACATATACATTATATAAACAGTAGCATATTTATGTCTGAATGACTGTGACAGATATTTTGCACAATGAAAAGTATTTTTAAGACTATGGAAAGCATGCTCCATGACTCAGACAGGCTCTCCACATTCCCTCTGACCTGCAGGGAGGCTGGACGATGATGTGTGGAACACTGTGCTCAGGAACCAGGTCTCTTTACAACAGCGCTCCATTCCATTTACCTGAGCAAAATTTCTACACACACCACTGGCTTTAATTGGTGAGTTCCCCCAATCTGATCAACTGAACCATTTTTCCAAAACCAAGGCATTGATCATTGAGCTCTCAGCAATCTTCTGTTGTTCCTAGAAATGGGGGGTGTACACAGGCCCCAACCATGGCCTTAACGGCTATAGTTGAGCCCTTCACTGACATTCGACTCTGGATTGCTTCCCTTAGCTGAAATTGTGTTTGGACGACCCAGGGTCAATCTTCCCATGACTGAGGACCCAGGGTCCCTCAGATTTTTCTTTCTCCTTTTATCCTATTCTTTTTGACCATTCATCAGTGGTCCCTGCCATGGCCTCTCTGGCTTCTGAGTTGCCCCGATCGGAGCCAGTCAGGCTTTAACACCCTGCCTGTAGATAGAGGGTGCTCTTCTACAAGCCCTGCAGTGTTTGCCACTATTTCCCACCCCGCCTATAGAGGGGAGACATCCCCCGTAAGCCTTGTGGTGTTGCTGTTTTCACGGGTTTTCATGTTTTCAGCTATGGTATAAACCCTCACTTGGCCGGTATCCTGCCAGCTTCACTGACTCCACTTTTCCTCATACTGTCCCTGCCACCACTACTGCTGTCAACAAGATTGTGTGGATCCATGAGGCAGCTGTTTTCAATACCAGCCTTTTGCTCCCCACCATGGCTTCCATAGTCTTGGAAATACTTTTCATTGTGCAAAAATATCTGTTACAGTCATTCTGACATAAATATGCTACTGTTTTATACAACATATATGTCTAAAACTTCTGTTTTCACAAACCCAACGAATTCTTGTGAGTTCCAGGGAGCCAAATTGAAGGATCCACCTTAAACAGGTCAGATACACCCCTCTCAATTCCCTGGTCCTAAAATTTTTCGCCTAAACTTAATTTTGTCTTCTGTTCTGCCAATACCTTAAACAGGTATAAGAGACACTAGACATTTCCATACCACAAACACAAGACAGGAGCAAAGAGACCAGCTACCCCAGGATGTGAACAGCACCCAGCTGGTTTCCCCCAAGATGACACCCACTAATAAGCAGGAAGCAGTCTTGAGAATCTGCCGCCCCAATTCCTTTAACCTGTGGNCCACCTTAAACAGGTCAGATACACCCCTCTCAATTCCCTGGTCCTAAAATTTTTCGCCTAAACTTAATTTTGTCTTCTGTTCTGCCAATACCTTAAACAGGTATAAGAGACACTAGACATTTCCATACCACAAACACAAGACAGGAGCAAAGAGACCAGCTACCCCAGGATGTGAACAGCACCCAGCTGGTTTCCCCCAAGATGACACCCACTAATAAGCAGGAAGCAGTCTTGAGAATCTGCCGCCCCAATTCCTTTAACCTGTGGTGCCTAACCTCCTGCCTTTTTATTATAAAAAGAGATGGGAATGTAATAGTCTGTGCTGTTCCTTTAAGAGACAAGCCATGCGCACCCCCTCCTAAAGATATTAAGAGATTAAGAAAGGCTTTTTTATCCTAGAATTTCCCTGTCAAATGATACTGAAGAAGTAGAAACATTTAAAAAATGTACAAATGTTTTTAAAGGATCTACACTGCATTAGAGAAGAAGAACTCTGAACACACATAGTGGGCTTGGTGGAAAGCACCTGCCCTCCATGTACACAGGGGCAGGCATATTTAGATTCTGATGAACACATTTAAGAGCAATGCTACAGATTATTAAGATGTCAGTATTTACAATATGCCAAAAGGCATATCCTTTGCATTAATCTGTATTGAGAAAGTTATAAGTGTCTAATGTTTTCACAGCTGTGTATATAGCAAAGGTCAACAGCACTCGACAGCAGGCATTCTGTCTCTATTTGCACTGCTGTGCAAATATGACTTCTCTAATCAATATCTCCAGCAGTAGAAAACTCATCTCACGGATTGTTGAGAGAATTAAGTAGAATTAGGTAAGAAAAATGTTTCATGCCACAGGACCAGGAAATCCACTGTGAGACTGTGCCTTCTAGTTATGACAGAGGAGATGTACCCATGAAATCTCAACAACATGGTTGCCTAAGCAAGACCTGAACAATTCCAACAACAGTTGTCATTCCCAAGATGGGGGAAATCTCACCAGGCCCCACCCCTAGATGAGGGACTACAAGCAACTGACAACTGCTGAGAGGAGAATTAGTGTCCTCTAGGGATACATTTTCTGACTTGTCCTTTTGACATCCAGTGGGCAGCTTTAGAAACACACACATACAAGCAACACAGAGTGGACTGGGCAGGATGCATTTATGTGTTGGTTCATTTATATGCACGTTTAACAACAATGGTCAAAGACAAGGAGGACATGGGTGGGGTAGGAGGGAGGAGAGGGAGAGAGGACATGATGTATTTAAATTTTAAATAAAACACAAACAAAATGTTTAGCATAGCACCGGCCTTGAGTGCTGCACATATATGCATCAAATATTTGTTACGAAGGAGGTGCTTTCCTAAGTACTCTACAAGCATCACTTCATGCTTGCCCACACCTATGAGGTGGAATTGCTCCTGTTCTGCTCAAACGGCTGAGAGAGCAGGGCTTGTTCTTTGCGCTGCACACAGTTCCTGGATGAAGCAAACCAATGCTGAAACCAAATAGCTGAATCAGAAGATTATTGTTTTCTTCCCTGCTCTCTATCTTCCTTCCTTCTGAGACAGGCCCTCCCGGTATAACCCAGGCTATCCTCCAACTCACGTTCCTCCTACTAATTTACATTACATTCTCATTACAACTCACGTTCCTCCTACTAATTTATATTACATTCCCAGCCAGTATTACAATTTCTTACTTTGTTTTAACGTATGTAAAAGTTATAGTCATAGGCATTTATAAAAATGCAAATCTTATGTTCAAACAAAAACACACAAATGCTCATAGTAGCTTCATTCATAATAGTAAAAACTGAAAATAACGCAATATCCTTCTGCAGGTTAATGGTTGTACAAAGTATGGTACATCTATTTGATGGATGATCACTCAGCCATAAAAAGAACAAGCAACAATTTACCTGGATCTCAAAGGCATCAAATTTAGTTAAAAAGTCAATTCCAGCTTCTTCCTTTTCTCCTCCTCCATGTGGCAATTATATTAACCTACTTTTTCTAGTGTCTGAGTTCTATGTATATGTATTTTTCTCTGGATGAGTTATCTCTCGAAGTCCTGGCAGCAATAAATCTCTGACGCTTCTACTTGATATATATATATATATAAGGAAATGCCACCTTCAGGAAGTTCTCAGCTATAATACTAACATCTACATATTCTAAATTTAATAACTCAAAATGATTTCCACAATTTAGCATCTATTCCGTTTGGGAGAGGTAGACATTTGTGACAAAGTCTTGATATGTAGCCCGGGTTATCCTCAAATTTTCACTTTTCCTATTTCCACCTCCCAAGTATTGTGGGATATTTGTACACTGTGTGAAGATATATTGTTGTGATTGGTGTAATAAAAAGTTGAATGAAAGTGAGGCAGGAAGTATAAGGGGAACTTATGGGCAGAGAGGAAGCTGGGAGGAAGAAAGGCAGAGTTGGCAGTCTGGTGTAGAAGCAGGACATGTAGGAAAAGAGGTTTTTAAAAAGTGGTAAAATGTAGATTAATAGAAGCAGATTAATTTATAAGAGGTAGTTGGGGACAAGCCTAAGCTAAAGACTGAGCTTTCATAATTAATAAGAAGTCTCTTTGTAGTTATTTGGGAGCTGGCTGGCAGGACAGAGAAAGACTTGCTACATCCAAGTGTTGGGATTACAGCTGTGTACCTCCACATCTGGCCCCATCTATTGTAACTGGAGGCTGTGCTTTCACTTCCCAGCTGTCCAGTACCGAGTAATCACACAGAAACTTATATTAATTACAAACTATTTGGCCTATTAGCTTGGGCTTTGTAATTAACTAGCTCTTATAACTTAAATTAGCCCATTTTTACTAATCTGTGTACTACCACATGGCAGTGGCTTTCAGGTAATGTTCTGGCATCTTTCTCCTTCGGTGGCTACAAGGCCCCGACCCTGCTTTTTTCTCCCTCTCTGTTTAGATTTCCAGCCTGGTTCTATTCTGCCTGGCTATTGGCAAAATCAGCTTCTTTATTAACCAATGGCAATAAAATATATTCATAGCATATAAAGGGGCATCCCACATAATCTATTCATTTTAACAGTTTCAATTTCTCTGCATGTTCTGAAATAGCAATATGTCAAAAGTTCCAATGAAGTTTGTCCTCTTTCCCTCTTGTGTATTTTTCTCTCTCCCTTCCTCTTTCTCTCCCTATGGTACTAGAACAGAATCCAGACCTTACAAATGAGTAACATGTCCAGCTAGATTCTTCATATCTCACTAAAAATTTTTAAAAACTTGGGTTTTTCACATTTTTTTAAAGATTAAAATTTTTTGCTGGGCAGCAGTGGTGCACATCTTCAATCCCAGCACTCAGGAAGCAGAGGCAGGTGGATCTCTGTGAGTTCAAGGCCAGCCTGTAGTACAAATCAGGTTCCAGGACAGACTTCAAAGCTACCAAGAAACCCTGTCTTGAAAAAACAAACAAACAAATAACAACAAAGGATCTTTAATGCTAAGATACTAAAACAAAACCTCAAGTGCCAGGAGTATTTAATATGAAATAATCACACAGAAACTGTGTTATTTAAATCACTGCTTAGCCCATTAGCTCTNCCAGCACTCAGGAAGCAGAGGCAGGTGGATCTCTGTGAGTTCAAGGCCAGCCTGTAGTACAAATCAGGTTCCAGGACAGACTTCAAAGCTACCAAGAAACCCTGTCTTGAAAAAACAAACAAACAAATAACAACAAAGGATCTTTAATGCTAAGATACTAAAACAAAACCTCAAGTGCCAGGAGTATTTAATATGAAATAATCACACAGAAACTGTGTTATTTAAATCACTGCTTAGCCCATTAGCTCTAGCTTCTTAATGGCTAACTCTTACATATTAATTTAACCCATCTCTATTAATCTGTGTATCGCCATGTGACTATGGCTTACCAGCTAAAGTTCCCAGCATCTGTCTCAGATAGCAGATCCATGGCTTCTCTCTGACACTGCCCTTCTTTCTCCCAGCATTCAGTGTAGCTTTCCTTGCCTACCTAAGTTCTGCTTGCTATAGGTCCAAAGAAGTTTCTTTATTCATTAATAGTAATCACAGCACACAGAGGGGAGTTGCATATCATCACATGTCACATTGAGCATTTAGGAGACTGAGACAGGATCGCAAGTTCCAGGCCAGTATGATCTATCAAGTAAGACCTTGCCTCAAGAATGAATGAATGAATAAAGGAGAGAGGAGGAAAGAGAGTAGATGAAATAATGAAGGAGAAGCAGTGAAGAGCAGACAGAAGTGGAGTGACTTCCATGTCATGTGCACTACCACATACTGAATGTTTTCTTTAAAACATTAGAAAGGAATGCAACTATACTATACATAAAAACCAGCAATCAAAAAGACATGACACTACTTCGTACTTGTGTGGTGATGGCCAAGTGCTGGGGTCCTGAAGACCCACACCAAGGGCATAAAGGATGAGGGTCTAGAAAACAAAGTTCCACAAATGCAACACCCAAAAGTCACCCAAAAGCTCTTCTACTCTAGACAGGGAAAAAGAAAAGTGACAAAATCACCACCAGCCATTATCTTGATGATCTTACAACAGATCAGGCTTCCTAAACATGCTGCAGTGTTTGGATGCTGTGCAGAAAAAAACAGACTTGATGATGTGAAAATTTAAAACCTGCATATGGCTAAACCCTGAAAACTCCTGTGAGCATCAGTGGAAAAGGATCATAAACAGGAAGGAGGCCACTTATAACTGACAGCTGAAGCACAAGCAGATAGCTCACTAGGAAGAAGTGCTGGGATGAAAAGAGAAATGTGAACTGTTGATACACATATGAAAACCTGTTCCATCTTTCTAATTATCAGAGAGAAGCAAGTGAAACAATGAGATGATATGATTCACAGAATATACAGAAGATTCATAAGCCCAGAGCAGCTCTGAACTAGAGGGTTGCTGTATACAACCACCACAAAATGAACTCAGTGGTACTTTTGGAGATTTTGTCTCAAAATACTTTGTTTTGGCATTTTTTAAAAACGTATTTGTCTTTTGCTTATATATTATGTTTTCTAATTTTGTGTTTTTATTGTTTTATGTGTGTGTATCTGTGTTGTGAATGTGTTTCTCATACTTTTTATTTGTCTTTGTTTGTATACTTTGTTTGTTTCTTTATTTTCCTGTTTGCTTTCTAAAGTGAGAAAGAAGGCCATGGAAGTTGAAAGGATGAGGAAGATCTGGGAGAAGATGAGGGAAGGGAAACTGTGATCAGAATATACCATATGAAAAAAAATTTCAATTAAAAGAAATAAAAAACACATTAAAGTAGCTGAAGATAAGCTGACTAAGTTAAATATACCAAACATTTCCTACCTTCTTAGAAATAAAAAATTGGATGACTTTTCCTTCAGTGTCTTGAAGCTGGCCAGAAACTGGGGTTAGTTTGGCAGTCTGAACAGTTTCACAAAGCACTGGTCAGTAATATCTGTTTTTATAAAAATTAAACAGATGTGTTGAAGTCAATAAACATGACAACCATAGGCAGAACAGTGGTCATAAACCACCTGAATGGGCTGGAGAGACAGTTCAGAGGTTATGAACACTTGTGGCTCCTTCAGAGGTCCCAGCACCCACATGATAACTCAGAACAGTTTGCGACCCCAGTTCCAGGGACCTGGGAAACTTTCTTTTTCTTTTTGGGGATGTTTGTGTTAAGATTGAACCCTGTGAAACAGTCTGATGTCCAGAGACTGTGGAACAGTCTGAGACTGCTTCCAGGTATATGTCTGTCTCTTAAAGTGACCCAAGTGACTACAGTGTGCAACCACTGGGCCCAGAACAGGATGGAGAGAAGTCAATGGCAAGGCCTCCTATCGAGCTAACATTCTTTTTGTAGAATTTCATGCTAGTGAAACAGTGTGGTCGGCAGTCCTTTGCACTTGTTTCTTTCACTTAACATAACAAGTAGCTGTATATATTGACATTGTTTTTTCTATTAATTAGCAGTCTCCCATAGTATGGCAAAATCAAAATTTGCTACCTTATCTACCAGCTGGTAAACATCTGGACTGCTTCCAGCTCTTGTTTGTTTTGAATATACAATTACCAACATTTGCACACAGGTCTTTATATAGGCCTGCTTTCATTTCTCTTAAGTAACTACAAGCAGTGCTGAAGAGTGTTTCATATAGAGGCTGAGTGTATGCTTAACACTATAAAACCCTACCATAGCATTTTCCAGTGTGCCTGTACTATTTTGTATTCTTATAAACGAAGTATAATTGTCCACATGCTTGACATCAATGGAACTATATACAGGCTAATTAAAAGGTTCTCTAGAACTACTTTATTTTTCAATATGGTACAACAATTGCATAGTCTTATTTTAAAATTTATTATTATTATGTGTGTATAGGTATTTTGCTAGCATGTATGTCTGTGCACCATATTAGCATGTACTGTTCATGGAAGCTAGAAGAGGGCACTGGATCCCTGGGAACTGGAATTGCAGTGAACCACCATGTTGGTTCTGGAAATTGAACCCAGGTCCTCTAGAAGAGAAGTCAGTACTCTTAACTGCTCTTAACTCTAGAGAGATGGGCCATCTCTCTAACTCCCAGAACTACTTTTTTGATTTTAGACATGAGATTAAATTTAATCTGTTAAAATTAATCTGTTAAAATCTGTATGTGCATGGGTGTCATATACATAATTGTGATCACAGCACCCAGGTGGCTGAGGTAGGAGGATTACAAGTTTGTGGCCCCTATACAGTAAGACTTTGCCTCACAAAGCAGAAACGGGCTGTCAACAACAGTTAAGAGTGCTTGTGACTTAATTGTGAGAACTGAATTGGGACCCAGTACCCATCCATTTTGGACATCTCACAATTACTCCAACTCCAGTTCCAAGGGATCCAGCTCCCTCTTCTAGTCTCTACAGGCACCCATACACACATGTATACAAATACTTTTATACACATAAACACTTAAAATTTTGTTGTTGTTATTTTTCTGCAAGACAGTGTCTCCTTATTATAGCTCTGGCTGTCCTGGAACTCACTGTGTCAGTAGGGCTGCCTTGAACTCACAGAGATCCACCTGCCTTTTCCTCTCAAATACTGAGATTAAATGTGTACACTACATTTATCTATCTACTGTAGGATAATGCTCTTGTACACTGTAAGGATTTGTCATTAGTATTAGGTTAATAAAATGCTGATTGGCCAGTAGCCAGGCAGGAAGTAGAGGTGGGGTGACCAGACTAGGAGAATTCTGGGAAGAGAAAAGGCAGAGTTAGTCACCAGCCAGAGACAGAGGAAGCAAGATGAGAATGCCTTACTGAGAAAAGGTACCAAGCTACATGGCTAAACATAGACAGCCTGAGCTAACAGGCCAAACAGTTTATAATTAATATTAGTCTCTGCATGTTTCTTTGGGACTGAATGGCTGCAGGACTGGGTGGAACAGAAATTTCTGTTTCCACCTGTCTAAATAATTTTTAAATAAACAGAAACAAATTAAAATCTATGTAAATATTTTAAGAACAATATATATATATTTCCTACACATTATCATAAGCTTTAAGTTAATAATCACCTGATAATTGTCTTTTAAATGATTTTTTTCATTGTATTCTTACCTTAGCTGCTCAATTTTCTCTGAAGTAAGAGGACCCTTCGCAAAACCTTGGTCTATCTCCTTATAGAGCTTCTTCTGAATGTCCCCAGAAGTTGTCAGAAAACAGATTGCCCAGGTACACACTATGTAAAAATTATATTAGTGTAAATGAAAGTAGCTTCTGAGTAATTTTTGGTATAAAATAAGAAAAAAAGCCAATGGTTTAGTTTGTAAATTTTCTTTCTTCCTGCTTTTCCTGGTAGATGTACATAAATGCTACCAAAAATAAAAACAAAATTCTCCACAGGATTTGAGTTTCTTTGAATAGAGCACGAACACATAGAAGATGAGAAAGCGTGTGCACTATCACGACATCGTCCTCCTGAAGTCTGGCAGGTAACTCAGATATTTGCATCCTCCTACCTGAGGTAAGTGAGAATAAACACCTGAGAGAGGACTGAATGTTGGAGATTACGATGGATTGTCTGTTTCAGTCCCATGAAATAAAGACCTGACTTAATCATCCTGTTCATTCAGACGCACTAATAAAATGATTCCTACAAATCAAATTAGTGGGAGATTTGCTCATTTGGCATTATTTTTTTAGACTTTTAATAATTACTGCTCAGGCTATTGGCTCCCCAAAAACATCTGAGAGTTTATTGATACTACAACTTAACATCCAGAGATTCAGATTCTATAGGTTGGGGGTAAGGTCCACCCACCTGTACTATTTTAAAAACATCAATCATATTTATCTACTGTGTGTATAGTTGTGTATGTACATATGTATGCATATATGAGTGTTAACATGTCTGTGGGGTTCAGAACTTGTAGGAGTTGGTTCTCTCCTTCCACCATTTGGCTCCCTGGGTCTAAATTCAGGTCATTAGGTTGGTGGCTGACACCTTTACCCTCTGAGCCATCCCCCTGGCCCTCATCTGAACTTTTAATATGCCCTCTGACAGATACTGGCTTGTGGCTCACTTTTGGTTTCTGAAGGTTTATGGATTATTTTCTTTTTTATTTATTTTATTGAACTCTACATTTTTCTCTGCTCCTCTCCCTGCCTCTTCCTTCCCCTCCAACCCTCTCCCAAGGTCCCCATGATCCCATTTACTCAGGAGATCTTGTTTTTTTTTTACTTCCCATGTAGATTAGATCCATATATGTCTCTCTTAGGGTCCTCATTGTTGTCTAGGTTCTTGGGGATTGTGATTTGTGGGTTCGTTTTCTTTGCTTTATGTTAAAAACACTTATGAATTAGTACCTGTGATAACTGTCTTTCTGTGTCTGGGTTACCTCACTCAAAATAATGTTTTCTAGAACCATCCATTTTCCTGCAAAATTCAAGATGTCGTTATTTTTCTCTGCTGTGTAGT
>LOJH01117807.1:273-10718 GCA_001685095.1 Ellobius talpinus
AGGAGGATAAATATATATTTTTCTTTGGGTTCACCTTCTTATTTAGCTTCTCTACAATTATGAATTATAAGTTCAATGTCCTTTGTTTATGGCTGGAATCCACTTATGAGTGAGTACATACCATATTCATCTTTTGAGGCCTGGGTCACCTTACTCAGTAAAGTGTTTTCTATTTCCATCCATTTGCATGCAAAATTCAAGATGACATTGATTTTACCGCTGAGTAGAACTCTAAAGTGTATATGTGCCACACCTTTATTCATTCTAAAAAAATAAATTTGTTTGTATTTACACATAATATTTACATAATATTATATATGTGACATTTACATATACTGAAACCACTTTCCATTAAGTTCTCTAGGTAAGAGTATTTGGAAATAATGGTTAGAAGCTGTTCATATAACAGTGAAAAGAGATAAATAATAGAAAGGAAATAGACTTGCAATAGAATATTAGAAAGGAATACTTTAAAGACATTTAATTTTTTTTTGACTTTGCATTGAGTGATGATTGGACCAGAGCAAAGAAAAAAATAATAAATTTCAGAGTTCACAAAACTTTTCAAAAGTTTTAACTTTATGGTATCTTAGAGATTATGCAGAGTAGGCAGCTCTGCTATATTCAGAAGAGGTGATTGATGACACTGAGAGAAGGTACTCTAATAACAACCAGGTAGTAATGATGTATACCTAATAATTAAAATGATTACTAGTCTCTTCTTGACACTCTATTTTTCAGCAAAGTCAGATTATTACTTTACTCACAGGAAAATTTGAATTGCTTTCATAAAAATGTGTGCATTTGATTTTATGTCAAATATGTTATACCTCAAACATTTCTTAATGTTATAATTTTGTTCAACCAAATTTCAAATAAAAGTGAATATTTTGATCTTATAGTAGTGTTAATTTCTAGACTGTGTTAGACATTTATATATCATCTAAAATCTCAATTTCTCTTTTTTTATCTTGACAATACAGAGTTTTGCTGTAGCCATCAAGCATATCCTGAACCTAGTTCTTGTAGGTCAGGCTGGCCTCAAATTCACAGAGATCTGCTTGCTTCTGCCTCTTGAGTACTGGGATTAAAGTTGTACACCACCACCACATGGCCTCAATTTCACTCTTAAGATTATTCTATGGGTAAATCTATTTATATATGTAAATTTTCTAGAAAAGTTGATGGTGGCCTGTGTTCTTGTTTCACTAACAAACACATTTTAAGCATTGATGATGAGGTATGCTGCTTAGCAACACACTTCTATTTATACATTTATACGTTGTGTTTCTTAGCAGCAAATGTACAATAAAGTGCTGTTCTGGATGGATACTAGATACTTTGTCCCTGACTTGGGAAATTTACTGTTACCCACAGCTCCTACTCTCCTATTCAACTGTACTACAATTGAATGAGACAAGAAGTCCATATACCTGGTATTTTTGACTTTCCTTCAAAAGCTTACCATATATCTCATCTACATGCAGTTTTAACTAAAATCTAACATTTTTCTTTGTAAAATTCCTTTTTTACTAATTATCCTTATTAGAAGGATGAAAAATAAACCATTGTTTTGCTCTCCTATGTCAACTATTTTATGTTATAGTTTCTAAACATTTGTTGCAATAGATACATTAATAATGGATTGTTTTACCTAAAATCTAACATTTTTCTCTAGAAAATTCCTTTTTTTACTAATTATCTTTATTAGAAGGAAGATAAAATAATCCATTTTTTGGTCTCCTCTCAACTATTTTATGTTCTAGTCTCCAAAAATTTGTTTCAATAGATATATTATTAATAATGGACTATTTGACAGACATGAGGCCAATAAGCATTTGATTTCAACTCAGGAGTTTACCTTTATTGGTTTCATCTTTCAATTATAATATATGTATGGTGTTTGTTGGGCCACAGTAACATTGTAAATATTCACAAATAAATAAATGCATCCATATTGGAGAATATATTATTTCCTAAACCCCTGTTATTACATTTAGTTACTACTCTTTGTAACTAAATAAGAACTGAATATGATATAATAATGCTTAAACTACTTAGGCAAAAAGGTAGTCACTGAATGACATTAGAATCACAAAATAAGTGACTTGGGGAAGGATTGTTCACCTCTATTTATGCTTTTGGAGCTAATCCCAAATGATTTTTTAAAAGTAAACTAGACAAAAATAACAGTCTTGTTAATTACAAAAGTTTTTCAAAAAGACTAAGTCCTAATTGAGAGGAGTGCCCCAAGCAATGGGATTCATAGGAAAATGAAGCAAAATACTATTTGCTAGAGTGTGTCAGAATTGAAGAAATGACAATTACTGTTTAATGTGTCTGAAGTTTTGATTTTGGAAGACAAAGATGTTTGGAGGTTGGTGGTCTTGACAGTTATCTAAAGTTCTAAAATAATGCCATAGAACAGTTTCCTTAAACTTTTTAAAATCATAAATGTTGTGTATACTATACCAAAAAAACACCATTTAAAAAGCAGCAACGTGTAAATATGTTTCACAAAATCAAACTAAAACAACATATATGGTTATAGAATATTTAGACTCAAAGCAGAAAATATTCTAAAGTATGATTTCCATTTATGTTATTGGTTGCAATAAAGGCTTACTATGTTGTTGTGGAATTCTATTTTTAATATGTGTTACATTTGTTTATGCTGTGAATCTTATGTTTTAATGATGCAAAGATGTACTGCACCCTTTTAGGTTGCATTTGTTTAACTTTGTCAGACTTTAATTCTTTGCCTGTCTAAAACACCTGAAGGTCTAATAAAGATCTGAATGACTAGTAGCAAGGAGGAGAAAGGAAAGGTGGGAATGGCAGCCAGAGATAATAAATAGGAGAAATCTGGAAGGAGGAGAAGGAGTAAAAGAACAAGGAGAGAAGAACATTATGGGCCAGCTCTACAGCCATACAGCCAGATATGGAGTAAGAGTGAAAAATAAGTTTACAGAAGTAAGAAAAGGAAAAAGCCCAGAGACAAAAGGTAGATGAGATAATTTAAGAAAAACTTACTAGAAAAAAGCCAAAGCTAAGGTTTGGCATTTATAAGAAAGAATAAGACTCCATGAGTGATTTGTTTGAGAACTGGTGACAGGATCCCCAAAATGCCAAAGATAAAAGAGTAAAAAACAGCCAACAACATGATGTCTACAATAAATACACTATACACACCATCCACTATATCTATAAAAACTTTAGAAAGTATAATTTTTTTATACCCACGTTCTCTAAAGAAGCAACAATGGTGGTGTATCCCCTTGGCCTCGTTTATGTAAAACAGAGGGGAGAACACCCAGAGTCTAACCAAAGGGCCTATCTTTCAAACCATGTTGCAGCATTGTTCACATAAGATAATTCCTATTTATCAAGGAAATACTGTTAAATGATATTCAAATCATTTCCATGTATTCATCATGCATTTTAACAAATTAAAAGGTTAATAAGAAAAACAAATATGTAAATATATAATACTAATTCTATGCATATTCAATATAGTACTACTAAAGTAAATTCTACAGTAAGAAACTACTAAGTGTATGCTGCTAAAATTAATTAAATTAATAAAACAAGTTATATCAAAATATGTCACTTTAAAGAGACCCAAAGTCATTCCTTAAACATTAATATCCTTGTCAAAAAGTCATAAAACATTCATTTTGTACAAATTAATTGTTTTATTAAACTTCAATCATTTTGTTCACATTTAACTTTTATCTTTAAGGTTCAATATTTTTCCAGTTAATTAGATAATTAAATAAATATAACATATCCAAATAATTTTAGTATGGACTTAATTAATGAAATAGCTATCTAATTAATAAATTGCACTAAAATTGCCTCTTAATGGATTAAAACAAATTGGTAGTATTGTTTCTATGGTGTCAATATAAAATTATACTAATAGTGGTTAGGCAGTGTATGTTAAATTTATAAAATGTTAAGAGGACTTAAAATCTAAAGACAATAGCTCTGTTTCTAAGCTTAAATGTTACAAATATAAGAGTCTGGTCTTCTGTAAGACACCACTTATTTAAATCAAAGATAACAAAAGTAATTCATGTTCACTAGGATACAAAAAGTTGAATCATGACTTTTGTTCCTATTTAAGATTGGTGCAGAAGGAGCAGCGTGTAGAATATATTATAATGAGCTGACATCCAAGTTTGAATGCAAAAATCATTACCCATGTTCTGGTAAATTACCAAGATAATAAAATTACAATAATAATAAAATTAGCAATTATTTTAAACATAGATGTTGAAGAAATATCTTCAAACATCTATTTTTAAAAGCAGATATTTCTAAATTACACATTCAGATTATGAAGAAGACTCACAAGACAAAAAAATATAAGTTTAGTCATCTAAGGCTGTGTAGCTAAAAGTTTATTAGAAATCCCAGCACTACCAATGGTGTGGGAGATGCTTCTATCTGTGTTGATTTTTTTTTGCTTAATGAATAAATTAGCTGCTTTGGACCAATAGCAAGGCAGAACTTGGGTAGTTAGGGAAAGCTAGGCTGATTTCTGGGAGAAAGAAGGGCAGAGTCAGTGAGAAGCCAGAGCCAGGTATGTCGAAACTTTGCTGGTAAGCCACTGCCAGGTGGTGATATACATTAATGGAAATGGGTTAAATTAAGATATAAGGGTTAACCAATAAGGAGTTAGAGCTAATGGGCCAAGCAGTGATTTATTTAATACAGTTTCTGTGTGATTGTTTCAGGTCTAAACTAGCCAGGTGGTGAGGAACCAAAAAGTGACCTCCCTTCAATAGATTGGTGCCCACGTGGCTAATTAAAATCCACTTAAAAACCTGAGAGCTTAAAAAGTAATTCTAGATACTGTAAAACAAAGGTTAGCAGCATTATTTTTCCAAATGGGCTTTGTTTGAGGAGGCATGCTGTGGCTCTTTTAAGAGAGGTCTTAATTATTCAGCAGTATCAGCCACACAGTTTCAAAATGGCAGCTTCCTTGCCATGGGCCATGTTGCTAGCATGAACTCTGACTCTTTCAGGAATCCTAGAATTTGGATGAGTTTTGTGAGCAGTGTGCTGCAACTTGTTTGATAGCAAAGTGGACTGGAAGTGGCGTAGTGTGCGTGATACAGAGGCACAAAAGGCACAAGTGGCTCTGTGATGCTAGACTGGGTGAGGCAAGAAGGAAGCACCATATATACCATAATAATGGTGCAGCTTAAGTTTTAAGAAGTGCTTAGCATTTTAAAAAGCACTCCTGGACAGTAAAGACTTACAGATATATAATAAGGACAAATCCAAATGAGTCATAGTGTTGGATAAATGTACATAGAAAGAGAAAAAAAGGGTATAGAGAGTCATTAAATAAAATTAATGCTTTGTTTTAAAAAAGGGGGTAAGGGCTGGAGAAATGGCTCAGTGGTTAAGAGCACTGACTGCTCTTCCAAAGGNCTTAAGTTTTAAGAAGTGCTTAGCATTTTAAAAAGCACTCCTGGACAGTAAAGACTTACAGATATATAATAAGGACAAATCCAAATGAGTCATAGTGTTGGATAAATGTACATAGAAAGAGAAAAAAAGGGTATAGAGAGTCATTAAATAAAATTAATGCTTTGTTTTAAAAAAGGGGGTAAGGGCTGGAGAAATGGCTCAGTGGTTAAGAGCACTGACTGCTCTTCCAAAGGACACAGGTTCAATTCCCAGCACTCACGTGGCAGATCACAACTGTCTGAAAATGCAGTTCCAGGGGATCTGACACCTTCACACCAATGCACATAAAATAAAAAGATAAATCATAAAAAATTTTTAAAAAAATAAATAAAAAGAGGGTAAAATCTTTAAAGAGATAGAGTACAGATAGTCATAGATTAAGAGGAGTAAAGAAAAATAAGCCACATGAAAATGAAAAATTCACAGATAGTCTAGATTATATATATTATTGTGTTATCTTTCAATTTTTTGACTTCAGAGAAACATTTGGTTCTGAGGACTGCTAAGCTAAGGCAACATATATATTATAAATGTATCATGACTTTCAAATTTGGGTCTAAAGATATGTTGCTTTAAAAATGAGGTTCTTTTCTTGTTTCCACAGAGGATGAGAACCTGTGAATTGCTTACAGACTGATGTAGGTTGATGAAACAAGACCCCCTGAAGGTCACCATGAAAACCCCCGAAATTTACTATGCCCCCAGTATGGAGAAAAGTTCACCCATATTCCCAAATAGTGTCCATAATGTTTGGTTACATTTAAAGGGGGATATGATATTAAGGTCAATTTTGTTATATGTATATGTATTTCTGAAGAGATACTCCTCTATAATAGTCAACCTTGTAGCCATGCTAGTTAGATTTTCTAGATGTATAGAGATATAGTTCAGTTAGGTAGGTATTTTTCAAATCTTTCAGAGACCTTAAGAATATGACTTTTAAAATGTCTTAATAACTTTTCACGACAATGAGACACATCTGCTCCTGGCAGCACAAGATACTTCAAGAGGAAGATGGGCATTGATGGGCATTGAAGAGGCTCCTTATTGAGTTGGTTAGCCATTTGGGAAAGAAACTGCTCTTGCCTGGACTGCTTGATGACCTGAACATGCAGGGCCCTCAGAGAAATGACTGCTGAACTTGCCTAAAGGTGAAATGATCCTTCAAGCTTCCTGCTTAATGAAAGAGTCTGCCATACATTATGCAGGACACAGGAGACAGTGACTGACAAACTGCCAATATAGGCAGAACTGTCTTTGAAATTTCCTGCTTCATGGAAAAGTCTGCCAGATACTATGGGCCAGTAGGCTGAAGTTGGATGCCTCAACAATACAGAAGAACTTTGTGTGACTGTCCAGGTAGTGAGATGTCTATGTCAATTCTAGAGTTTTGGAAGTTGCTTATAATGTACTTCCTGTTTACTTAGGCAATATTATATCCTTCTGAAGTATCTAATGGTGTTGAAGAATTTATAGTTTTAGTTATAGTTTTTCTTAGTTATGATAAAAGATAAAGTAGATATAAATATTGNNNAAGATAAAGTAGATATAAATATTGTAACTGTAATTCTTGTTTGATACCTGTTTTATTATATCTAATTTTACTATGTTAAAGTTAAAGCCTTTCTTTTTGTTTAAATAGAAAAGGGGAAATGGTGCAGGAGGTCCTTCTGTCTATGCACTGCTCTTATTGGTTAATGAATAAAGAAACTGCTTTGGACCTATAGCAAGGCAGAACTTAGGAAGGCAGGGAAAGCTAGGCTGAATGCTGGGAGAAAGAAGGACAGAGTCAGAGAGAAGTCATGGAGCTGACGCCAGAGTCAAGCATGCTGAAACTTTGCCAGTAAGCCACTGCCATATGGCTATACACAAATTAATGGAGATAGGTTAAATTAAGATGTAAGGGTTATCCAATAAGGAGTTAGAGCTAATGGGCCAAGCAGTGATTTAATTAATACAGTATCTCTGTGATTTTTTCAGGTCTAAACTAGCAGGGCAGCCAGGAACCAACAAGTGACCTCTTTTCTACATAACAATTCATGATATTCCCAGTTATATCTCTTGCATGCCTTATACCTGAAGTCTCATTCAGCTCATCCCTAAGGATCTAGCATATGCAAGATTCCTAGATTGTTTTGCATTTCATATTTAACACTTCTTGCTCTTTTTTCTAAACAACTATGAATTGTTCATGTACAACATATTTGTATGGCTTGAGGTTATGAAATTATTTGATTTTCTTTGATTTGTTTTGATTTTGTTATTTCCAAATATCCTAGGACAATACATTGTATGATGGAAATATTTTTTTCAGGAAAGACTTGTTATTTATTTCATTTAGTTTCTGTGGCAGTATCCTCTGAGATACATAAATATCTATGGAGGCAATAATAGCAGATAGCTCCTTCAATATTAGTTGGATTTATTTAGTTTTTATTTTTATTTATTTGAGACTGGGTTTCACTATTTAGCTCTAGCTGTTCTATAATTTGCTATGTAGATCAGGTTAAACTTGAACTTGAACTGATAGATACCCAGTTATCTCATCCTCTTGAAGGCTGGGAATAAAATTCACCACCACTGACTGTGGAAGGAATTTAATGTCTACTTACCTTTATAGATGCTAGGATTTTGCATGACAATTTTTTTCATGTCTTGCACATGCTGATCTAGTCATTCTGAGTCCATATGGGCACCTATTTTGTTATAAACATCCTTTCCCTGAAGTAATGTACAATCACTGGTCCCTATAATCTTTTCACCATCTTTTTCACATAGATCCCTGAGACATGATGGTTGGGGGTTATATAGAAACACAATATAGTTATAAGAATTTTAAAAGCATGTTGAGTTAATATAATAACTCTAAACATAAAATTATTCATAGTGAGAATGTTTTAAAAGGTCAGTTTTATAATTTCTCACTGTTGTCTGATCTCTTAAAATTGAAAATAAATCATATTTTTCTCTTTTTTCTGTATTTGATCATGCAAATAAATATTTAAATTTAGCATATTCAATCTCAAAATAAAAGCTTGTCCATGAAGGTCTTATGTGGAATCATAGACTTCTTATACTCAGAAAGCCAATAATTAAAGAGATCATAATATGCTCAGAGAAGTACACTGATACTTCCTGAATACCATGTCTTATTTGTACCTACATAAAGTTAAGTTGTCTCAATTAAGGAAAAGGAAAGAATATAGCTTGTGTTTCATAATTTCTTGACCTATGTGTGCTCATGTTGTGTGTATCTTATTTTCTTGCTGGTGGTCATGTAAATAAAAGTCATTAGTTTGAACGGTTCACAATCAGAATGAAGGTACATATTGAACTTGGTAATCTACAATTATTAATAAATAATTCTATCTACTCAATGGTGAAATGTTATGTTTTAGCTCCACATTTTAGTTTATGAGTAGCAAATATAAACTATTCAGACTTTAAGCTTCTCATCCTTCTATTCTCCTAAAACTTATAATTAATGTTATCACTCAGTAAAATATTGATTCCCTTGATAATATAATTACTTCTAATCCACCAAAATAAGGTTTATTAGAGCACAGATTATTAATTTTTCTCTTCTCAGTGTCTCTAAGCTTTGGCATAGTTTTGAGATATCCTAATATTTTCTGGATGTGCAGATAAGTATGGGACAACAAAAGAGATATAAAAAACACCATTCATTCTAGTATGCATCATTTCTAATGCCAGATGAAACAAATATACAAGACAATTTGGACATGATAGACAAGCAGTGACAAACCAAGGGAATCTACAGGGCATAGATATGTGAAAACAGCAAAATGCATGGCTTGCTGTTTGGTTACTTTCATATGTGTAGCTTTAAAGCTTCTAATGCTGTACCACAAATGACTGCAAGGGTTATAGGATTTATTTCTCCATTTCCACCTCCTGTTCTTTGTAGAATTCCCTAATGAATAAAGACAAAATATAAAGAAATTGACTTCAGTCAATCTTCATGTATTATTCAGGCCTCTTCTGTGTATTTGTGGTATATAGATACTCTTTAATTATCTTCCTTGGGCAGAATAGGTCTGGTTTTGAGATGTTAAAATATAATAGGATTCAGAGAGAAATTCAGGACAAATATGGTTTTAGCTTGCTAGTGTTGTTTATTAGCAGTAATTTCTTGGCATAACTTTAGAAATAGTAGTATAAATTATTTGACTATGATAATTTATAAAAAACAGGTATAAAACAAAAGTAATTAAAAAGAATTCTCCACATAACTTGAAATTGTGAGAATATCAAATAAATTTATTTTTATGTCATGCATAATTTAATTTAATTATCAATTTTACACCTATGCATAAAAAGAATGCTCATTTCTCTTTCTCATAAATATTATTGTTTCTGGGTAAAGTTGACTGCTTAGAGTTTTAATTTGCCTTAAACAAATAAAAGCTTTTCAAATTCAATGTTATTATGGATGATTTTTGAGGCATATAAATAGTGTGTTTTCAATGTAATTTTGTCAAACATAAGTTAATGTAACATAGATTTAAAAATTAAATTTGAGTAAAGTCTGTTCTAATTTAAACAGCCCAATTTTATATTTACTGTGACATTCCTAAAATAAGACCTATATCCTATAAAATTAATATTATTCTTAATAAACATAATAGTAGTATTAATAACATGAATATTAAAATAAGTAATTATAGTAAATAGATAATTCTTGATACAAAAAAGAAAGAAAAGAAAACCACAAGAAACAAGTAATAGGAATTTATAAAATGTAAAAACACTATCAAGTAGTGATTATAAAGAATGAATTATAGCTGTACAAGCTTACATTGCTAAGTTTGGTTCATAACAATGTTTAGACTTTTTTCAAAGTAGATTATATCTATGTATGACTCTCTTAGTGTCCTCATTGTCTAAATTCTCTGGGATTGTGGTTTGTAGGCTGGCTTTTTTTGCTTTATGTTTAAAAA
>LOJH01118003.1:0-10284 GCA_001685095.1 Ellobius talpinus
TATTAACCAATGAAAGTAACACATAGACAGATGACCCTCCTCCATCACCTTCCTTCCAGAGTAACAGGGTTACCAGCTGCTTCTCCCCACATCCTGGAAACCATTTATTAATCTCATTTTTAAATTTCGCATCCCAGAGTTAATCATTTTTTGTAGCTGCAGAGAAATATAATATTAACTCTAGTCAAGCTGAAGCCATTTCTAAGATTCTGATTTCATAACCGTGGAATCTGTAATATTTTAAGCTAGCTGTATTTCAGGGCAGCGGGGGGTGAGGTGGCAGATAGCTTGGATGTAGATACAGGAGTAAAGTGGAGGGAGAGAATTCTGAAGTTAGTGCTGGGCTGGGAAGGCAACCGAGAGATGGGGCTTTTGCCTTGTGTGTGGGGCCCTGGGTATGAGCCCTAATATCACGACTGAAGTTCTGCCTTAGTGGCATCAAGAAGGATTTTACAGATCTAATTTCTGTTTTTGAAGTTATTGGTGGTGTTTCAATTGTGCTGTGGTGGACAGGATGCCTATCACTTTATATCTTGTGCTGGCTGGTTTTATGTTAACTTGACACAAGCCAGAGTCATCTGAGAGGAGGGAACATCAATTGAGAAATCAATTGAGAAGATCAACCTATAGGAAAGTCTGTAGGACATTCTCTTAATTAGTAATTGATGAGGTAGGACCCAGCCCACTGTGGGTGGTCCTGGGCTAATGGTCCCAGGTGCTATAAGAAAACAGGCTGAGCAAGCCAGGAAGAGTAAGCCCATAAGCAACACCCCTCCATGGCCTCTGCTTCTGCTCCTGCCTCTGAGTTCCCACCCTGTTTGAGTTCCTGTCCTGACTTACCTCAGTGATGGATGTTATCTGGACGTGTGAGCTGAAATAAACCCTTTCCTCCCTAAGCTGCTTTCATCATGGTCTTTAATATCAGAAAAGTAACATCTTAGGACACATTGAAAAACCATCCTGTTCCTTGCAACTCACTGGGACTTAGGAGAATCTGAAGCTCCTCCTAACCTCAGAACAATCACTCGTTCAACTCTTGCATTTGATACTCTGCAAGATTAACACCCATTATCTGTAAGCAGGTAGAGGGTGTAATTCTGATTTCCAGGAATATTATTGAAAGTCTGCTGTTTTCCAGGACAGAAGTGTATATTAAACCCCAGGAAACAAATGTAGTATTTCTTCAGTCCTTTCTATATGACACACAGTGTGCCAGGTGCACACAGCAATCATTTAATTTTTATGAAAACCAATGGCATATAACTGTGCATTACCCCATTAAACTGACAAAGGAACCAATATTTATAATGGTGTCTTGCCAATGTCACCAAAGTAGTAGAATAATAGGATTTCTGCCTTATTAAATCAAAGCAAAAGAGTCTGCATTACTGAAAGTATCGAGACAAGTAAACTTTGAAGGGGTTCTTATTACTTGCAAAACTAATTTCAAATGGCTCCTTCCAGGAAGTGTATTAGTGTGGAGTGATGAGGACAGGGACTTTTGTGGGACCACATAAAATGTGCAGCTGAGGCCATGATTTGTGTAGTCATGCCAGGGAAATGTGCTGAGGCGAGACTCAACCCACAGGAAAGAAAAATGTCATGTTAACAAATGCCAACAAGAAGACCGGCAAGATGGCTCAGTGGGGAGAACTGCTTGTGGTCAAGCATGACAGCCTGAATTCAGTTCCTAAGATTCACCTGGTAGAAAAGGAAAGCTCACCTAAGTTGTCCTTTGACCTCAACAGGTGCCATGGCAGTCATGTCTCCCCCCCATGACTGGGTATGCACATATATGCAGGTTACACACCACCCACACATGCACACACACGTACTCAGAGATGCTCACCAAGAATAGCCATGTGAAAAGCTAACAGGCTTTCATCCCATTTCCCAAATTTAATTAATCCTACATCATCCTCACAGCCTGCTACATGGATGATTCCTGTGGGCTCAATAATTCAGGAGAAGAGATGAAGTTGTAAGATTGAAGACTGTGTGTAGGTAGGGTCACTCTCCAGGAAGAAGTCTGTCCCGCAAGCCCAGACTCTCAGGCCACTTGTTGTGTACAATTATTGCTTTATTATTTGCCCAAAGTTCTGTCTCTGAAGTCCAAAATACCAGAAAGGGATTCAAACTGTGCCCCCACATTGGCCTCTGGTGGGTGCTGAGGTAAAGGTGTCTGTGACAGAGACTGATAATGGCAAAATCAACAGGAGAGAGGTATGCCTGTGTCCACGAGGCTTGGATTGGGGTTCTGACAGTTTTCCTGGCTGCTGTGACGGAAATTACGTTGTTTTCAGGAAAATGGATGAAGTGGAGACTTGAATTACGCCCATGCTGAGTGCACAGAAACTAGGAGCACCAAAGAGCGCACTTTGTCCTCTGAGCATTGCTGAATTGCAGAGGTATTTTAGCACATGCATGCCATAAAGCCACTGGCTTGCTGCCTTAGAGATCACTCTCATTTTTCCAGAATGAACATGGGCTGTGTCTGAGATGCTGTGAGTTCAACAGACGTTCCAGGTACACAGGTGCCGCAGAGTGGGCAGCCAGCTCATGAAGGTGTGCCGTTTGCTTTGCTCTTTTCCTTTTGACCTGAGTATAGTGAGAGAGTCAGAGAGGCTTGCTGATGCCAGTCACTTGGAATGGAATCAAGGAACGCATCGCCCAGGAGAGACAGAAATCATTCGCATCATCTATGTAAGGAGCTGTTGATGCTCACCAGTGTATTGCTGTTGATGACCCGGATTCTATTTCGAAGCTGTAGAATTCACAGAACGGGTAGACCAGGACTACGAATTCAGGGTTTACACAAATAGTTTGTGAAGGTTTTAATCTCCAGATTCCATGGAATAAAAGAGGAATCTGTGTTGCTGAGGAAACCACTAGGACTAACTAACTACAAGCGATTAGAGAGGTAAATCCAAAGTGCATATGAAGGAAGGCTAAAGAACACCAGAGGGAGGAGTCATGTCTTGCTGCCTTTTCTTCAGATTTCTCTTGACAAGCCTCTCCCAGGCAGAGAAGAGACTGAGTTCAGTACCTCTTAGCCTTTGGACATTGAAGGCAAATTAAATCTAAATAAAATGGAAGATGAAATACAGTGTCTCTGTCTCTACTTTCAGATCTGTGGCTTCAAACTTATAAGTCAAAAATAATTAAAATTAAATGCTAATTACTTCTAGATGTTGCAGATATGATAAAGGATAAATACCAGAGAGGCTTACCACAAAAAGAAGACTGCTTTGCCAGCGTTTGGTGCATTTATCATACACAGATCGTTTATCCATCCAATCAGCAGAATTCTGCATGTGTGCATAGTGACTTTGTACTTTTATCCCATACCCCAAGCCTGGGAGTCACACAGCAGGTAACTCAGTCACAAGGTTCCTTCAAAGGTAGAAAAAAAAGTAGTACATTCAGGAGACTGTCTTAACAACAATATAAACCATAAACCAAGACATGAAATATGGGAGAGTATGCAGAAATATATTTGTAGTAACAAAAATATAAACTATGATTTTATCTAATTATTATAACTGTTATTTACTCTTTTAAAACATATGTATATATTATATGTTGGTTATATCCATTCATCATTACCTCCACCAACTACTCCAGAGATTCTCAACTCCATTGCTCTCCTGACTTTGTGTTCTTCGTTTATTTTTCTTTCTTGCTACCTCCTAAATCCAACCATGTTGTCCACTGGGTAGATTAGCCAGCAAATCTCTTTATTTATTTATTTATCTGCTTATTTATTTATTTATTTATTTATTTAAAAATACCAATCCAAATTCCTACTCCCTTCCCTCCTCCCATTCCCTCCACATACCCTCCCAACCCACCCCCCTCTAATCCTAAGAGAGGGTAAGGCACTTTGCTTTGTGGATGGTCCAAGGTTCGCCCTATCTAGGATGAGCAAAGTATACAGCCAAAGAGAATAAGATAGCCAGCAAATCTAATCCCCACACTTCCTGAGACTGGAGGTCTCAGGCCAAAGTGCCATCAAGGTGGGGAATTAAGAGGGTTCCCGTCTTGCCTGTCTTCTTGCCGTCTTCTTGGGGGAGAGAAGAGGACTCTAGCCTCTTCCTTTCCTTGTAAGGACCCTAATTGTATCACCTTAGGTACCTCAGGACCTCATCTAGTCTAGTTGCTTCTACAAGACCCACCTGTGGACACCATCAAATAGGATGTGAGAATTCCAGCTCATGGACATTCCAGGCACAAACCAGCCACACCAATCAAAGCACTTAGGTGTGAGCTGAGAGAGGAGCTGGGGGCACAGAAAGATGCCCCAGGACGGAGACACCTGCTTTGCCCCTGACCGCTTTACCTCTCACTAGAAGATAAGCACTGCCAACAAGGCGTGGCTGTGTTCTCCTGACAACAGTAACTCGCGGGTTACCAGCTACCCAACACCTGGCAAGGAGTCCTGCTAGATTTCCCATCATTCCAACTAATCCCTTTCGTATAACTACTACTTTCCTCTTAGCAAAGCAGGCTCCATTTCTGAAAAGTCACTACTAATTTTTCTCGTCGGACCTATGGACGTGAAATCACATGTGTTCTACTGCTGCCCTTTCCCCCTTGAGTTTCTAGCTTCCCAAACACTTCCTTCCAGCATTTTCTGACATCCCCCAGACAATCCTGTATTTATAGCCAGTCATGAGTAAGCTCCCAAGCTGGGCTTTGTGGTAAACACCTATATTCTCAGAATTCAGGAGAGTTAAGGTTATCCCAAGTACAGGACCATCCTGGACTACCTACCAAGAACATCTTTTAGAAAAACTGAATAAAATGAAAAGGAAAATTCACTGCCAGCCCTGTGTACCTGCCCCATTGTTTCTTAGCATCTAAGCTGGTCACACATCGACATTCCAAACTATGTATGGGACTTGCAGCCCATTCCAAATTCTGAAAAATTATATATAATAGAAATGACTAGATGCTAACCCCAAATAGTTCATAGTACCTCCTTCTACATAACCCTTTATTCCCCATTCAACTTTAAAGCGTGCAGGTTAAAATCTGGTTTTATATATCTCAAGTTTACGAACAGAGCCCTCACTTCCAAAGGTCAAATATCAACATGGATCTGACTGGCTCGAACAGCTCATAAAAATAAATGAGGTAAATGATACTAGAATCTAAACTGAATGTGCATCTAGACACAGAAAATAGCTTGGCATCAGCCATGATTTTAGGTTATTAAATAGACTGTTATACATTTTTTGTAGTTAAAGCTTTGAATAAAAGCTTTTTATAATGTACTTATTGAGCGAATGATACAATATAACTCCAGGGCTAAACATTTCATCCATGTTTTATCTGTATTTAATTTTTGTTTTTAGAGGCATGATTTGATGCCATGGTTATAGAGCCATGGTTTTCTATGGTGTGGGTTGTTTTGTTGAGAGAGAGAGAGAGAGAGAGAGAGAGAGAGAGAGAGAGAACTGCTTTGCTTGTAAGGTGACTCAGTGCGTCAGCTGATTCAGATAGGCCAGCATCAGCAGCAGGAATACAGAGCTAATCCCAGAGGGATCTACATGGATAATCAGACATTACTAAACAAAACCAGGAAGGATCTAGGGCTTGCAGTCAGCTGGTGATCCATTACTCAGGTTTGACTTCAGGGACTTCATTCCCAGTTGTTGAGGCAGGTTGGACTTGGTGTCACAGAATTCAGGAGGGGACACANNNNCCCAGTTGTTGAGGCAGGTTGGACTTGGTGTCACAGAATTCAGGAGGGGACACACAACCAGCCATGCTCAGGAGGACAGGATTGGGACAGCATCATAGAGCTGAGCAAGCTCTACCTAGAGCAGATCCTTTAGTGCCTTGCTAGCTGTGGGTTCAAACGGAAAGAGCACCAGCGCTAACTACTGCTGATAACTCACACCCACCAGGAGCTGCACAGGGACAATGCTTATAGAGATGATAATGTGGTTATCTGAGAAGCTTCCAGAGGAAAACACATAGAGTGCTAGTTTATTTTGCTCTGTTTTGTCAGTTTGACACAAGCTCAGGTCCTCAAGGAGGAGGAAACTTCAACTGAGGAACCGCCACCATCAGAATAGCCTGTAGGCAAGTCTGTGGGGCCATTTTCGTTATCAATGATTGATATTGGGTGGGCCTATACCACCCCACCCCTGGGCAGGTGGCCCTGGATCGTGTAGTAAAGCGAGCTGAGTGTGTCCGTAAGCAGAATTTCTCCACAGCCGCTGCTTTCAGTTCCTGCCTTGAGTTCTGCCCTGACTTCCCTCTTGATTGTCTCTAAACTGTAAGATCAAATAAACCCTTCTCTTCTCAAGTTGTTTTTGGTCATGGTATTCATCAAAGCAGTGGAAAGCAAACTAGGAAGGAACATGACCCTAGAATTTTACGGGTTCCTCATGGATAGAGTGCATTTAACACCTCAGTGGATGAGATAGAAGAGAAGAGATGCCCTTAGGATCCACCCTTAAGATGGAGCTTTCTAAGTAACAAGACAACGTGTCTTTAAAACATGTTCTGAGGCATTTCTCTGGAAGCCTCTTGAGCCAGGCTAGCCCAGCATCTGGGTTGCATGACCAGCTTGGTTTGCTCAGTCCACAGTAGCCCCACCACACAGGAGGTAGCCCTCAGGCTGGCCCTTACAACACAGCACCCAACTGCATGCTACCCACCTTCCTACCAATGGACCTGTGCAATGAGTGTTGTCTTCATGACCCAGGAACCTCTGAGTCAGCTTTACCTGTAATAGAATTTTGTTTGGTTTAAAAGTCTTTTCTGAAGGAGCTATAGCTTGGTGATTTATTGAACCATGGACAGGGGGTCTGTTTTGTGTTTCTCCCTGTGTTGTGTTTGTGAATACCTAGGGAAGCTGTGAGGGATGGAGGAGCATTACTACACAGGCCTTCGATGCTTTCCATGTTTGCTGGCATTTTCCTGGAGTATGTGTCAGGACCAGAAGCTGACTCCCTGCGGAAACTGGGTGCTGGCCTGTTGCCCTCTGCCTGGTGTTTGTTCAGCATTCAGGCCACACTGTCACTCTGCCAGTTATTGATTGATGACACATGATGGTTTGAAAGAAAATAGCTCCCAAAGGGTGGCGCTAATGGGAAGTGTAACCTTGTTGGAGTAGGTGTGTCCTTTTTGGAGGAAGTGTGTCACCTTGAGGTTTCCTTTGCTTAAGCTTAACTCAGTGTGACACTCAGACCACTTCCTGCTGGAAAGTTTTGTCTGTCTGTGTTTCCTGGTGTGTCTGTAAGTGTTATTTAGATGTGGAGCTGGGACAGAAATGGGTCAGATATTTCTGCTGTCTCTGTTACTGCTAGCAGTCAGTCACCACCACTGTCATGGTTGCTTTTATGGCTGGGGCTCAGGAATAATCTCTGAGCTCTCTGGCTATTAGATTCAGGTGAGCAGGAATTCAGATGTCTTTTTGGTGTGGATAACATTAAAGTTGTTTTGTGCTGTTCTACTTTATTGGAAAGCAGATTCTAGAGTGGGTTTTGGCTCTTCGCTCACCAGACCCAACACATTTAGAAGTTTCCTCTATGTCTTGGGTCAGTCTGAGCCACCTAACATAATGACAGGGGAAAAAAGCAAAACAACCAAAAAATTAGACTTGGTTTGTGTGAGCATTTTGTATCTCAAGATTTATAAGGGTTTTTGTTATTGTTGTTGGGTTTTTTTCTTTTTGGATATAGTTAAAAATCTGTAAGTCTATAAAAAAAGTTAATTTAAAACTAGCAATACTGGCAACTGATAGTTAAAAAAATCTAAGCATAGGTAATCTTAAAAGAGCCATGTGGCATGATTGCATTTTGGGATATAAGCAACCCATGAATTACATTTTTAGGTAGCCACAAGGCTAGCAGACATCTTTTCTAGGATTGGAGATGGTGGATGTCATGTGACTTCACAATCTTTAGTTAGCCACTTGGCTGGTTGCCATTCTTTCTCAGTTAGGTGGAGGCAGATGTCATGTGCCTTCACTGCCATTGGATTAAAGGCGACATGTATAGTGGGCCTACCTACCAAGAAGGCAGCAACAGGCCTCCATGATATTTTTCATCATGGTGGATTTTTGTGTGTTAATCCCTGTCCTGTCCTGAAAGCAAGGTTTATGAACGATAGGATTTCAAAGCAATGCTTGTTAAGGTATTAAAGCTGCACCTCAATGCTTTCATATGCAAGAATGTACCTTGTGCTGGCAGCCAAAATTTGTAATTTGAGAATTACTCCGGTGGTATTGGTTTATAAGGGGTTATGGGAGCAGCCAAGGCTTGGCAGTGTGTGACAGAGCTAGAGTTCCTAAGAGAGCCCAATTTCAACCGTGGACCTTAGCAGTGTGGGGGATGCCAGTGCCATGTGATAGTCACCAGAAGCACCAGGCAGCACAGTGAAATGGAGCAGGCTGGGATCTAGAAGGTAGGCTATGTATACACTGCCGAGGGTGGGGCCAAAGAGATGACCCAAGCTTCTCAAGAAAACCAAAAGGATTATGAATGATCCCAGATATTGAACTTTGGATTGTTTATACTATTGAAGCTTGGTTTTGCCTTATGCGGACTGTGATTGTGCTCTGTATTCTTTCCTTTTGAAGAAAAAAAACAAAAGGTACTTTATTTTTTGGTAATGCTAAGAGATTATAAAATTTTTTAAGAGGAAATTGTGGAGTTTTTAAGAGTTTAAATTTAAAAACGATATTTTTTAAGCAACAGTTTTTTTTAAAATATTTCAATTTATAAAGCTATGGGACAATTTAAGTTTATAAAATATTTTACATTATCAATATTTGAATTTAAAAATAAACAAATAAAATCTTTAAAATTAAGGTCACAGTTTTGAGCACAAAAACAAAACAACAACAGCAAACTACTAAACCCCAGAAACTGGGATATTCCTGTCTTATGGTGTAGCAGGACCATGACCTAAGCAATCTGGGAAAGGGCTTGGAGCAGCTTCTCAGTCTATAAGTCTTGACCCTTCGGGGATTGAAAGGCATTTTTGAAGGGGCAGCTTAGGACTGTCTCTAGGTCTGGTGTTTGCGTTGAGATTCAGAACAGTGGCCAAATCGCAGTTGTGAAAGAGCAAAGGGAATGATTTTTTGGTTTGGGGGGTGGTGATCACCACAATGTCAGGAACTGTGCTCAAGGGTTGAAGCATTGGGAAGTTTAAGAACCACTGACTCAGAGACTATCTCTCCTTATCTAAGGTCTATTCATGATTAAGAATGTATGCTTAGCCTCCTTGTCTTGAAGAACTTTGCTAAGTTTGATCTACTTTGGTAAATTGAGTCACACAAGAAACTGTACATTCTGTAACAGTGTCCTATAAAAGACTGAGATTTCTCAGTCTCTCTGTGGACACTGTCTGTGAGCTTAAGTTTTATTTTGATACTAAAAGGAGCTTCAATTCAGAAATTGTTATTTTTTAAAGCTCACACTTAACAGAGATACAGGTATAAATCCTAATCTTATAAAAAAACTATTAACTTATTAAACTGTTAAAGATAATCAGGACATACAAGTTAATGGTCAGTCACCTTATAAATGAGCAAATCCTTTAATGTGCTCAGAACTATACTTGTAATCATGCTAAGCATTAATGTGACTAATTATAGGAAAAAGCTTTATTAAGCCTTTATGTGTTTTCAAAGTTAAGCCTCAGTTTGTTTAGTTCAGATATACTTAATAGATAATGGTCCTCAAACTTGTCAGAGATCTGATGAATATGGCATTTAAAATGTTTAATGGAAAAGCTTACTGTAACAGACAACACCCCCAACCCCTAGCAGTGACCTGGAGGTCTCCAAAGAAGATGATGGGGCAGCCTGATGACTGTTGCCGTCCTGATACCTCTGACGCCAGTGCCATGGAGACCACAGGAGCCTGGGCTGACTTTGTAGGTAATGGACTAGTTTCTGTCATTTTAACTGATACCCAGGCTGTCTGGATTATACTTTCTGCTGTAATTTAACCTTCTTAGATCTCTGATAGTATTGATGGTGAAGCTAACTCTATCCTTGCCAGCTTAGTAGCAGTAGCAGGCAACCGGGTTCTTCCCCAAGGCTGTAACCACCTTGCTAGTTCATTTCACAGCTTTTTCTAGAGCTACTAGGCATCCTGTGGAGAAGAGGAAGACAGGCTTGCCTGCCTAACAGACTTCTTATCAAAAGATAAACCAGTTTCAGATGTAACTTTCCACTAAAGGAACGCAATTTGCAGTGATTGTTCTCAGTAATTGTTATGGTTTTTGACTCTTTAAGAGGCAAGCCACGCCCACTCCCAG
>LOJH01118027.1:0-10844 GCA_001685095.1 Ellobius talpinus
CCCTCCAACTTCCTGTCGGCTAATTGCTGACTCAGTCTCCTGACTGCAGGTGGGTTTTATTTAACCAGACACATCTTTACATCATTAAACAATGTTCCAGAGCATAAACAAAAGTAACACACCTTAAAATAGAATTCTACAGCAACCCCGTATTCTGCTCTCAAAGTTCCAACAAGAAGTGGCATGCTGTCCTGTGATATCCACTTGTGCAGCCTGGAATCCACCAACTACTTCCAGCTCCCACAAATCATGCATCATAAGTCTACTGCATGTGTTCCCCGATATCTACCGTCCTTCCCAAGGTTGCTATGGATTCAACTTGTCAATTTCAAGAGTCTATTGACAGTAAAAAGCATTATGGAAATGTATTCACCTCACGCATGCTGCTGTGAGCAGATCAGGACACAGAACACGTTTTAGACTTGTGGGTTCTTCTGCCAGCTGCAGGTGGGTCATGGGTGGGAAGAGAGCCAGTGTAGGAGATCAATGGCCCAAAGGATCAGTTAATGGAGGGTTTGCTGTGTGCTCAGTTGAGTAATGATGACAAGAAAACAGATCCATTTATCCTCACAGTACCTGCACATTGGTGTGTTGGTCAGCTGTCGCTGTAATAGATACCTGAGAGAAACAATGGAGGGGAAAAGTCCCTTTGTGCACACTTTCAGAGGGTTCAGTCTGCCCTTGGGGCTAGATTTGGGGTCTGTGATAAGATGGGTTATCACATTGGAGGAGGAAATCTCGTGGAGGGAGGAGGAAATTTCATGGAGGAGGAAAGCTGCTCACCTCATGGAGGCTGGGAAGTGAGGAGAGACACACACAGCCAGAGAGACAGAGAGAAAAACACAGGAGAGGGAAGAAGAACGACAGCAAGAGGAGAGAGAGAGAGAGAGAGAGAGAGAGAGAGAGAGAGAGAGAGAGAACGAGCACACACATGAGGTAGCACACACATGAGGCAGGACAAGTTATACCCTTGGAAATCACTCTACTGATTCTTCCTTCCTAAGTGTACCCCTCCTTCCAAGAGCACTACCAGCTGGGGACCTGACTGATGTTCTACATCAAACCATAGCATTTAGGAAACATTTATAAGCAGGGTGGGAAATCCTTCCGAGAGCTTGAGGAAGCGCAAGCTTCTAAACATCTTTGCTCCTGTTGACTTGAGGTCGGTCGACACAGTTGAAAGAATTCCAAAGCTCTTTCCCCTCACCAGTGGGACACTGTTCTCAGATGATGATGATGATGATGATGATGATGATGATGATGATAATAATAATAATAATAATAGACAGATACAATGTAACAGAATGCCTGAGTGCCTTAAAATACGCAACCTGAGACTTTTCCCAAGCCAGTCTATCTATGTCTTTCCTTCACTGCCTCACCGCTGTCCAGCATGCTCAGCACTTCCTCCTAGTGGCTCCTACTCCTGGGAAGCAAGCTCAGCTTCTCCACTGGTCCTGCCTTCATATCCCCATGGCAGTAGCAAAAGATTCCAGAGAGATAAGCTAATACAATGCAATGCTGTTCAGCAATAAAAAGAGTACAAAACAAAACAAAGCAAACCCCAAACTATAAATTGTTGGCATAGAAGAGAGCACAGGCTAAAGGAATACAAATATACTTGATAAAATCATAGAAGGAATTTCCCCAAATCAAGGAAAAAGCTGACAATACATAATTCATCTTTCTTTTCTGTTGTCCTTCAAAGCCAAACTTACCCAAAGCAAAACCCACTTTCTAACAATGGCATCTCTCTATCAAGAGCAGCTGAGCACTTGGGGGTGTTACACCTCGGGGGGGGAGTGTGACACACGGGAATCAGAAGCAGCAGCACCCTGAAAAACAGGGCGAGGGAACCTCAATCCATTCCCCTGCCATCCCAGGAGCAAATTAGAGATCAACGGACATGATGGATTATTTTTATTTAAACTTTAGCAACTTAACAGCATCCCAAAGGAACCCAGTGACTGCTGAACTTCTTGCCTCTCCTCAAAGTTTACTCTCAATTTTTATGCTCCCACCCTCCATTTCCCCATTTATCCCACGTAGGGATTTCGTGTTTGGAGGAACGCGGGCTTCCCTGTCAGCTTTAATGATTTTATTGCTTTCATCATCGGTAGCTGGCTAAACCACAGCGACTCTGGGTTTTGAAATCACCTCCATCATTCCACATGTGTTTAGGAACAGGACGAGGGAATGCACGGCCCTAGCAGCCCACGCTAGCTGCGGTTCAGGCTTCAGGGCCCTCCCTCCAGGACCTGGCAGGCTTCGAGGGCTTCTCCTGTGTTTTCACAGTTGTTGGCCTTGACATTTTAGTAGGATGGTTGCTTTGCTGGGCTTTTAAAATATCTTTTCTTGCATCAAATTAATCTTTTGTGCCACCTTGTTTCCCTCACATTCCCACTGCCTTGGCGGCTAGAAGCGGCATTGTTCCAGTGAGCCTGAGAGGATGGGGGCTCCCCCCCCCCGCAGGTGGAAGAAGCTGCCTCCTCCCTCCACCAAGACCTTCTGTGCTGGAGGGTAGGCTCATTAAGGCTTTTCCCAGACCACACCACAGAAGATGGCTGCGAAAACAAAAGTAAGATGCTGGATCCCGCGGCATGCCTTTGTGGCTCTGCTGTTGCGAGAATCACAGAGAGACATGGATTCCATCTATTGAATGTGGAGTTAAGCGAAGGGCGGCCCAGAGAGGAGGGAGGGGCTTGAGAGATTCAAGGCCATTCAGTCAGCAGGGCCCAGTGGTCCTTAGTGCTTACATAATGCCTGCTGGGTAAAGAAAAAAAAAAGAAAAAAGAAAAGAAAAGAAAAAAGAACAAAGAAGAAAAAATTCTGGAATTGCCAAGGAAAGAAAGCAAGAATTTAATCTCTCAGGACAGCAATACAAAAGAAAGTAAAGGAATGTCACCATCCCAAAAGTGTCCTGAGTGTGTATAAATCAGGAAGCCACATCTCAGTCTGCAGAACTGTTGCTGCTAGGTCAGTGTAGGTCTCTTTATCACATGAGATCCTTGCATGAGCTTTCTTTTGATCCCCATATTGCAAATTAAAACTGGCTGGCTGACAGTTGGGCAGTGTAGACCTGGGCACTCAGTCAAGCCTTGCTCTGTCTGCATCTTTTCCTCTAGTCCCCTGGTGTCCTCCGCTAGGGGAGGCAGCCTGGCCGCCTGCTTTTCTGTTCATCTCTGACTAGTGTCACTTACAGAACTAGACTCGCTGCTGTGAGGGACAACAGAAGCAGGACAGGAAGTAAACGCTTGCCTTTTTGAAGTTCTGTGTTCCTGGCATTGTCGGCTAAAGACAGGCTGATTGTGGTTTTAAGATCTTACTGGGAGACCATCTGTAAGCGGAGACTGCTCGTTCGTTCCTGGCTGCCCCGATCTGAAATAATTGCACAGGAACTATATTAATTACAACACTGTTTGGCCAATGGTTCATGCATATTTCTAGCTACCTCTTACATCTTAAATTAACCCATTTCTGTTATCCTGTGTATCACCACAAGGGTGTGATTTACTGGGTAAAATTATGGCATTTGTCTCTTTCAGCAGCTATAAGGCCTCTCCTTGACTCTGCCTACTTTCTCTCTAAATCTCTGTTCAGATTTCCTGCCTGGCTTTAATCTGCCCTGCCATAGGCTCAAAGCAGCTTCTTTGTTAACCAATGGTAGTAGTAAAACATATTCACAGCAAACATAGGGGAATCCTGCATCAGCCATTGATGTGGGAGTCCCTTTTGTGTGCTGTGATTACCATAAATGAATAAAGAAACTGCCTTGGCCTGTTGATAGGGCAGAACTTAGGTAAGCGGGGAAAACTAAACTAAATTCTAAGAAAAAAAAGGCAGAGTGAAAAAGAAATGCCATGGATCCGCTGCCAGAGATGTGCTTAAACTTTGCTGGTAGGCCACGACCTCGTGATAACACACAGATTAATGAAGATGGGTTAAATTAAGATGTGAGAGTTAGCCAATAAGAAGCTAGAGCTAATGGNAACTGCCTTGGCCTGTTGATAGGGCAGAACTTAGGTAAGCGGGGAAAACTAAACTAAATTCTAAGAAAAAAAAGGCAGAGTGAAAAAGAAATGCCATGGATCCGCTGCCAGAGATGTGCTTAAACTTTGCTGGTAGGCCACGACCTCGTGATAACACACAGATTAATGAAGATGGGTTAAATTAAGATGTGAGAGTTAGCCAATAAGAAGCTAGAGCTAATGGGCCAAGGAGTAATTTAATTAATGCAGTTTCTGTGTGATTATTTCGGTTCTGGACAGCCAGGACGAACAAGCGGTTCCCTACAACAAACCATCTTCTCTTTGAGCATGTGATGGCCTAGTTTCTAACCCAGCATCATCAGTGATCTAGATCTATGACTCCTCAAATCCTTGCTGTTCCTCAGAATCTCTTGGTGCTGCTACTACAAGATCTTAAAGTCTGGGCATTTCTGCGAAGGATATTCAGCAGCACATACATGTGTGTCTGTGAGCTCATGTGTGTGCTCACACACACACACACACACATACACACAATTGTGCTTTTGGTGGGGATGACTGGCAATCTGTACACCCACCTAGGAAGTGCACATCTCACTGATGCACATCTCACATCTCACACGCTCAGCCATTCGTCTGTTTTATATTTACTGAGTTCTGCAGTTTCTCAGGGCAGTGTTGTGTCTGTGCTTTCTTCTCCAGTTAGCGTTCTGCTCAGGTATGTGCTTTCACAAACTCTGTTTTTCAAGTTTTTGCATTGCTCAGATGCAGCATCGTGATGGATCTTTTGTTACTGCAGCCACACTGCCTACAACTTTGTGAGATGATTTGATAGCTATAATAGATTTTTTAGCGCCAATTTCCTGATTTTCCTGTCAATATTATCAGGTCATCTGCAAAGACAGACGGATCTTTCTTCTCCCTGAACCCCACCCTGTGTGCTTCACCGGGGCTCTTGAGATGATCCCAATGCTTTGCAAACACTAGGCAAGTGCTGTGGCAGAGCTATGTGCCCATCCCATAGTGGGTGTTGTTCATCTCCTTTATAAGTTGGGTTCTCTGGCCCATCCACTGTTGTACCCAATAATTACAATGTGGCCTCCTGGTGTGGGACAATTCTGTATTCTGTCAATTATGTTTTAAATAAACACTGATNGGGGCAATGAGAACAGGAGAATTCTGGGAAGAGGAAAGCCCATTCCTCTGCAGTGCTGCCCAGACACAGAAGAAGGAAGATGTGACCTGCCCTGCTGAAAAAGGTACCAAGCCATGTGGCTAGCATATACTAGAATAATGGGCTAATATAAATTATAAGAGTTAATAAGAAGCCTGAGCTAATGGGCCAATCAGTTTATAACTAATGTAGACCTCTGTGTGATTTTCTTTGGGACTTAACAAATATGGGAACCAGGCAGGACAGAAACCCTGACAATACCCTCCCTCACTTAGACTTACAAACTGTCCAGTCTTTGCTGTTGATACCATATTAGATGAACTTGTCCTGGCCGTGCCTTACCATGCAAAATATCTCTTGTCTCTGGTTATATACTTGGTCAGGGTCACACATGTGTTTCTCAGCCTCTGCTGGGATGTCCAAGCTGTCTTTCCCATCTATCATTACCCTGAACTCTCTTAGTTGGTTTTCATGTATCAGACCCCATTTGCAGGTCCAGAGTAAGCTCCGTTGACTGCTGTATAGTTTTTCTCAGGCTGTGTAAAAAACTGTGGAAACAGGAGTGAGGTTAGCACAGTTCCCTAGGCCAAAGTGGATGCAGGGCTGTTTGGAGTAAGCATGCCAACTTGTCTCTAGGTGGGTGACAGCTCAAAGCCCCAAGTCCCTTACTGTGTACTGTGTGCTCTGTGATGCAGGAGTTACTATTAGTAAAGACTGAAATCACAAAACAGAACAAAACACATGCATTTGTTTCAGCCAGATTATAAGGTAGGGGGAGTTACATGAGAAGATGCTGTCATTGAAACTGCTAGGCTTTGTGAATTGATTGTGATCCAGTACATTCAGACACTGTGGAAGGCACACATCTGTTTGTTGGCATAGCACGCTCATGACGGGAACAAGAGAGGTATCCCACAGGGGCCTGGAGGAGACTATGGGATAGTCGGTGCCAGAGGTATTTGGATTCTTCAGGAGTTGGCAGGGGCGGGGTACATAGTTCTTCCTTATTGTCTCCAGGTGTGCATCCTGACCAGCATGCAAATTTCTGTCCAGTGAAAGTATCATGGGCCTCTGGCTTCCAGAGCCCTGAGAATAATGTCCTTCTGCTCTATCTGCCCATCCCCGAGGTGCTTTGTGGTGTAGCTGTTGGACCTCACACACGTGTGATTTGTCCTTTGACTGTCTAGCTACGTCAGTGTATTATTTAGCTTCCAAGTAATAATGCAGATTTCTGGTTGCAGATTTCAAATTTACTTCCCATGTGTTTGTTTGGTGCCAAGTGTCTAGCTCACAGCCTCGTGCATTCTGGGAAATTGCTCTACCACAGAGCATGCCTCCAGTCCAAGGAAGCGCCCCGTGTGATCTTAGGCCTGGTCAATGTGTAGAGACTTCGAGTCCAGAGTGTGGCCTGATTTGATCCACGTTCCGGGAGCTTCTGGAAATAATTAAAGGCCGTACTGCTGGGTTTAACGAGCAGCAAACATCCATCCCCAACTACTAGGTCAGCTTGGTCTGTGCTGTTTCAAGACTGCTCTGTCCTGAATGATTTTCTCCCTGGCGCAGATGGGAAGGGGTGGAAAGTGGATGCTGAAACTGTGGGTTCATCACTCTTCTTTCTTGCGATAAATAATTCTTCTTTATTAAAGTTTGGCCTTTAATAAACTTTGGAGGTGTTAATGGGCTCATTCAGCTATAAATACTAAGTGGCCATGCTCAGTCTTCTCTCCCCAACCCCCACTTTCCATGCTGCTGAATTTAACTTGTTTGGATCTTTAAGTTTAGAGCGGCAGCTCAATATTACATTTTTTTATTTACTGGACCCAGAGACAGCTGCTAACACGCGGCAGTCAGACAGAGTGGAGACCGCCTCACCCCCAGGAGGCGCGCTCGCTGGTCCAGGGATAGCAGGTGTAAGCTGGGGCTTGCTTAGTAGAGACTCATGGTTCCTTCTTACGTAGACCACACCACCTAAGCATGGGTGCACATGGCTTTGGGATGCCTAGGGCACTCCATATCATATCACACCTGTCACAGAGCTCTGACCCCTCTCAGCTGTCCCTCATCACGTCACCCAGCTAGCCAACCTTCAGGCCTCTCCTGTGATGAAGGGGCTCCGTCTCAAGTCTCAGCCGTGAGAGAATGGAGTGGGTTAACACTTGGCAAGCGCTGGGGAAATGGGTGTGCCATCATGTTAGTCACTGCTAAGGAAGTGTGCACTCTCCAGACTCATTGGACCAACACGCCCTGTTTATAACCGTCGTGCGAGACTAATGCTACCCAGAACTTTTTTTTTTTAAGCTGGGAGTTACAGAAAGACTGGGATTTGGAAGTGGGCTCTTCATCTTTGGGTGTTTTATTTTTGGGTGGGTGATGTACTTGACTGAATAATCGTTCTGTGTGTGGGTGGTCAGACAGTTTTCATCTGCACTTCAAGTCTAACAATAGTTTGACTAAGTGTGAAATTCTAGCATCCCTATTCTTTCCCTCGAAGTCTTTATAATCACTGCTTCTAAATTTAGCACAGCAACTGGGACTTCCATGTGGGGCTGAGTCTCCTTCCTCTGTCTGCAAGCATCTCTCCTTATCAGAGGGCTCGGAAGTTTTTTTTTTCCTCCTGCCTCGGGAGGGAGAGAGAGAGAATGGTCTTCTTGTTTGCATGTATGTGTTTGTCTCCAGAGATGTTCTCCACTCACTGTGAAGATTATATATCCTTGATTTAGGGGAATTCTCTCACAGTGCAGAATTGGCCACTTCAGTCTCCACATGGCTGTGCTTTCTAAGTATACGGCTGAAACTATGCCTTGTGAGAAGTCACCAGAGGCAGGCTGGCATGAGATCATGTGCCGTGTTGTGGCTCAGGGGTGGGGGTGGGACAGCCTGAGGCTTCAGGGGTGTGGCCTTGCTCCCTGCAGGTGTGGTACTATCACAGATACAGTAACTAACCAGCAGTTACTGTAGCTGATTCACCTCTCATTGAGGGAGATTGGTTTGTTTGTTTTAATTTTTTGAGAGAATGTTGCAATGTGTTGCCAGGTTGCTGCAGAGCTCAAAATCTTCAGGCCTTAGCCTCTTGAGTGCTTAGGGTCCAGGCAAAGGCTATCAAACCTGACTAATAGATAGAAAGTTTGAGAGCCATGACTGGAACTAAAATGTCCTTAAGTCTCAGGGCCACCCCTCACCTCTGCGCTGTTCAATTGACCAAAGTCAATGAGGAAGGAATAGGAAACAAACTTGACATGGGAGATGGGTCACCCCCAGTCCCTTGGCCAGAGCAGTGGCTTAGGGGGGAGGGTCAGGGGCTGAGCCCTACAGCAAACAGCCCATTGATGTGCCAGTGGCCAGTGGCTATCCTGATGCTTTGGCTCTTCCTCATCTCTTTTTCCCACTGTTATACCTCATGATTTGATCCAGTAATATAAACGCACCTCTGACTAGCTTCATGAATAACAAAAGGTGTAAAATGCACTTTGCAGCCCCAGGCAGAGTAGAGGGAAATAGGCTCTGACTTGGGTACTGCTGACCGGAGCAGGCATGAGGCAGGGTAGACTGAACCTGCCCAGAGCAGGACAGGTGCCCTTCACTCGCTCACACTGACAACAGCCACGGGTACATAACACTGTCAGAACCACACTCTTCAGACCGGGCCGGCCTACGCTTTAACACCAAAGCTGAGCCGTTCAGCAAGGCAACCACACGTGTGATTGTCCGCCGACGTTGCCAAAAAGAGGCAGAGTATGTATGGGTGAAATCATAAGACTTCAGGATTGGAGGTGAATATGGTCTGACATTCATAAGTTTACAGTGGTCACCTATCATAGTGGCCACGTTCTGCTATATCAGGTTCCATAAAATGTTTCTTTATAATTAATATAAACTGTTTCCTTTTAATCTGTTGTTGTGCTTCCTAGAAGCAGTGGGTACAATGAGCCTCAGGACGGGCTGCTCTGGACACTTCTCCCCTGCTTAGGCTCATACAGGGCAGCAGGTTGCGGAGCTCTTATTTGACGGACCCGTCTTTCTGTTGTGTTTATCTGTTTGGCCTTTTATTGTGTTTTATCTTATTCTGCGTTCACAATGCTGCATTAACAAAATCCTTTGTTGACTAAGGGCAAAGAGGAAGCGATATGGGGAGGGGGGAGAAAGCAGCCCTAATGCCAGACTTCTGTAGTATTATGTCTGTCCCTCTCTCTCTCTCAACACTAGCCCCGAGCCACCACTGCCTCTCTACAATGCCCATCAGGGAAGACTTCCCAGCAAGTGCCATAGCTGAGACACTCAGCCTCTGTCAGGTGAGGTTATGTCCTGCTGACCAACCAGCCACATGAGGAAGCCCCATCTTGTCCCAGGAGCTTGGTAAGCAAATCAGGTGACGGCTGGGAGACACAATGGACGTGCCCATGACTCCATGACCTCACTCCAGCAACTTCCCATCTCTCTTTGCTTCGCAAGTTCTCAAGGAAAAGACATGTCATAGTGCCACCTTGTGGCCATTCCAGTTGCCAACATCCAGCCCCCTCCAGATGGTCCGTCCAGAGTGACAGTAGTCACCCTGTGGCTGAGGCAGATTCCTGGAGATGGCTCCGTGGTTCTTTGGTCCCTCTGTCTAGGGTGAGAGCTTCTGTCCCTGAACTGTACTCTCAGAGCAACTGGCCTCTCACCTTGTTCCCCTTAAAAGGCCACATGTGCTTTTCAGATGGAGCCAAGCCAGATGTGCTAAGCATGAACTTCCGTTCTTGAAGACCAAGGGACAAAGTTTTCAGAATCTTTAACAATTTTACAAAGTTCCCAAGCATCAGAAGCAAAATCAGTCCTTGGATGTGACCAAGCCAAGGCAGGGCCAAGTTGTGACTTCTGGTCTCTTCCTTAATTAGTCTGGCTTTATCAATCTCTCTTCGGCTTTGAGAGGCTTCTGTTCCATGGGATACATTTCAATTATCTCCTGACTTCGCAAGTAACTTTCAAAGAGGGCACAGCACGGCCATTGTCTGTTTATATTGGGATATATTCAGAGGGAGAGGAAGGACCCAGGAAGCAGAGGGCGTTGACCATGGCCTACTTCCCATGGCCCTGCTGGTGAGGCCTGGACCTGAGCCCATCTCGGCAGTTGCCATCACTGCTTTCTATCATGCAAACTCTTGAGTTTTAGAAACAGTCTAATGTGCCTGCTCCACTGCCCATGGAACACCCTCTGGCTGGTGAGGACCTTGGAGCAGTACACCATCCCTCTCCCTTGTAGCTTTACTATGGCCACCCAGCCTCTCACCCTCCCCTCAATGCTCTGCCAAGCCTCTGCCTGCTCTGCCCAGCAAATGGCCACAGCACCAGGCTTTGCTGAGGCAGTGATCACACTCAGCAAGGGCTCAGCTTCCTCTTGTGTGCTCCTCCCCGTCTCTCTAGCGCCTCCTGCCTGCTCTGGTCCGCCTGTCCCAGGTCCATCAGGTGTGTTCCCATTTCCTCCTCGTTTGCCCCCTTTGCTCTGGCTCTTCTCCTCCTGTAGCTCAGATCGACTCTCAATTTCCTCCGACCTTCACACTAACATCCAGAGCCATTCTAGGTGGCCAGTGGCCTCTGTTGACCTCACTGATCAGAGAGATCCTGAGTCCAACCCTCATGGGCTCACAACTGTGCTTGTCCTCACAGCCCCCTCTCAGGCCACACAGCCCCCTCTCAGGCCACACAGCCCC
>LOJH01118136.1:1248-11705 GCA_001685095.1 Ellobius talpinus
GGGGAGGGGGGAGGAGAAGAGCCATGGCAGCAACTACCTCTTCGGGAGAGAGAAGGAAGAGGAACTCAAGCTGGAAGTGGAAGGAAGATCGAAGATCTGCTTGCCTCAGAGTGGGCGGGGACTGTCTCTTAAAGGGACAGGACAGACCATTACAAGGGGTACAAGCGTTCAGATCATATCACTGTTCCCGAGCATAGTTAGTGGCTGTTCTGAAACAGCACAGAGGATCTCCCTGGATAGAGCCAGTCTAGACAACAATGAAACAAAGGCAGCGTGTGTCTTGATCCCTTCACTTTTGATAGCTTTCAAGGAATCTTGTGATTTTCTAGTAGAGGATAGCAGAATGCACTCTTGCATGCTTATTTGAGCAAAGAACTCCAGATCCCCAGGCACAACTGTTGTGAGCCGCTGAGGCATGGGTTCACTGGAACCTACTCAGAGACTTCTATCCAAGTCAGCAACAGAAAAGCTCTGGATTCTGTGCTGGCTGCTGTTATGTCAACTTGACACAAGCTAGAGTCGTCTGAGAAGAGGGGATCTCAATTGAGAAAATGCCCCCCTTAAGATCAGGCTGCAGGCCCGTAGGCATTTTCTTAATTAGTGATGGATGTGTAAGGGCCCAGCCCATTGTGAGTGGAGTCCCCAGTGGGCTGGTGATCTGGGTTCTATAAGAAAGCAGGCTGAGCAAGTCATGAAGTGTCCACCAATAAGCAGCTCCCCTCCATGGTCTCTGCACTAGTGCCTGCAGTGATACAAGTCTTTGCACACTTAGGCATTTCTTTCTATGTATTACTAGTCATTTATTTTGGGAACCAGTTTCTCTGGGATAGGGTTATGGAGTCAGTGTGAACGAGCATATTTAAAATCTTTTGAGCTTTTCTTCATTCAAATATGCTTCCCTTTGGTGGTAGCTTTTCTAGAATGTCCCTAAGTATTTTAATGCCTGTTTGAAGACAGCCAGAGAGATGTGGAATTGACATTTGGTGGCCATATTTCTGTCTTTAGCCTCTTAGAACCACACAGCTGTGGGGCCTTCTACTGGAGTGTAAGTTTCCCTGGATAAACCTGTAGTTTAATCATCCTTATACCCTATCCTGGCCAGGCTGGCCCTAAGAGCTCAGGGACTGTTGATTAAATGGCAATAAATTCCACAGATGGCAAGCATGTGATAGGTTCCTTCCTGTCACCCAACTTGCCAAGTTGTTCACTCATTAAAGAGTTATTGAAGATGCCAGGCCGGGCACAGGTGCTAGGAACTGGCAGGGAGGGGCAAATGTGACACAGGTGGTCTCATCACTCTAGCGAGGCCAGCTCCCACTCCCCCAAGCCTGCAACAGATCTCAGTCTCGGCTCTGTGAACGCCTGAGAAAGGGTTTGGGGTGAAGCTGACTTGACCTATGTACTGTAACTACAGGGGATGCCCTTGCTTCATTCAAATATTCCCGTCACTGCCTGCTTCACCGATGGCTGTCATTCTGAGACACAGATCTTGTTTCGGAGTTGGAGATGACACGCGGCCTCTGCCGTGTTCTTAGATAACCATATCCCATGTCAAAGAATCCCAAGCTGGGTTGTGAAAGCCAGGATGTGAGAGCAGAATTCTTTGACGCAACAGGATGGGGAGGGTTTCCAAATCCCCTCTGGAGTAGAAAATCCCTATGTGATCCTATTGAGACTCATAAAGCCACCTGCTGGGGGCATGGATGCCAGCGGCAGGGCGCCTGGCCAATTCAGGCAAAATCTAGTTCTGAGCTTTCATTTTGTGTCTAAGAAGGTGTTTCTGGACATCCTACGTTCCCCAGTTGGCTGTTGCTGGAAAACTTGATAAAGGGAATAGAAATCGGGCAAATAGTTCTTCAAGGGGTGTAGAAAAGTTTTTTGTTCTTTGGTTTGTTTGGCCTTGGACTCTGGGTTGTTTTGCAACCAGTTCCTTGGGAATCTGTGTAATTTATTGAAGGCTGGCTGAAAACCAATGGCAGGTCTACCATGGAGCCTCCTGTAGTGCTGGCTTAGCTTGTATTCCTCTAAGGGCAAAGACTGTTGAGCATAGTACTTGTGTAGACTTCCAATGACTGCTTTGTGTGAAAACCCTCAGAACACCGGCATGTTTCTGAGACTCCACGCTGAAGACCCAAGCAATGACTCAGGGTTCTTTGTGAGCAAGAAGGCAACGGCTTTCCTTTCCCAGTGCTGCTATGAGCTCTCCAATTTTGGTTTAACAATTAGATGCTTCTTTTATTGTGCATCCTGGTCCAGTCATCTGTCCAGTTCAGTTAAAACTAATGCACTTGAATCTGCAAACAGATGTCAGTCTGGAAATATTTATTACAGGGTTTGCTCTGGTTTGACTAGGAAGATATCATCTACCTCAAACTCTCAAGCAATGATCATCTCTGGGTTTGAGGACGCTATGTTTCAGAGAATGCCAATTACTCAGGATTAAGTATCACTTGGGAGATTGTTCTGCAATAGCTGTAGTACATGGGATGCTGACCATTCTTTCACAAGTACACACATAATAGTTTGGGACATGTTTATTTTAAGCCCCTCATAGATGGTTCCATTATCTGTATTTTATACTAGTGAGCAAATTGCTTCAAACATTTCCATTTTGTCTTCTATTTCTAACATGGCTGCCTCTTTTCCATGGCCTCTGTTGACTAGCTTTCCCGCAGACACATCAATGTTTGTTTCCCCTGAGCCAAAGTTGCATATCGTGTTTCAGCTGCAAGCGAACAACCTGTCAGGACGAGTGTGGAAATCTGTATCAGCATGGGCTTTGCGATTCTGCATGGAATCGGGATGGCAAGGGGGCCCCCGCTAGAGAAAACTCTGCTTTGTGTGTCTCCTGCCTTAATGCTAATTCAGAGCAGCTGCAGGAGGCTGGGTTGTCCTGGAAGCGTCTGTCTCCATCTTCCACATCCTGCAAGTTCATATGTACATACATTCAACAACTTAGGAATTTCTATGAGTATTTATGTTTTATAGAATGTCCCCCATAACTTGGATTTCACGCATTGAATCATCTCATACATAACTGGGGACAGCTTCTTTTTGTGCTGTCTTCCACTTTTATACTTAGAAACAGAGCCATATATGAGCTTGCCATGGGGCAGAGTTACAGTGATTGATGCTGTATTGAATGTTGTTTTCGTCTGTAATTTACTAGTTAGGACAAACTCATTGATCTTTCAGTCCTGTGCTTTCTTCACCTGCAAAATTGAGGAGGAACTTACTAGCTTTGGCATCTTCCAGTCTGAGAGTATGTCGGTAGAATGCTCAGTGTCTGCTCCATCAAATGCACCAAGTTAGAAGGATTATAGCATTATTGCTTTAAAGATTAGATAAAGTAATATCAGAAAGCATTTAGAGTGTCCCCCAACACAGAATGAACTATTAGTACCAGAACCAACATTGTTGGTACTCAGGCATTACGCTGGCCTGCACTCACGGTCCTCAACTGCAACCAGTAAGAGCATTCCCTGTGCGCATGTGCTCATTAGGATTCAGGCATTACACTGACCTGCCCTCAGGACCTGGCAGGATGCCATCATCAGCCACAGCCACTCTCTGAGCATGTGCTAAATCCCCTCATAAAAGGCGACCCTCCTCATCCTCACTCTTTTTCTCCCTCCACTCCCGTCGCCAGAGGCTGGTCTCTCTGACCCCTTCCCCTTTGCCTCCTTCAATAAACCTCCCACGAGAGTTCTGTTGTTCTTTGTGATTTTCCTTCCCGCAGCTGCCACAGCCAAACAGCAGCAGACATTACTACAGAGACTAAAAGCAGAATTATTATTTTTTTATATCATGTGGTGTGTGTTTTGCTTGCATGTATGTATGTGCAACACATGTGTGTCTGGTGCCTGTGGAGGCCAGAAGAGGCAATCGGACCCCCTGGGACGAGTTATAGATGATTGTAAGTCACCAAGTGGATGCGTGGGATTGAACTCAGGTCCTCTGGAAGAATGGCCACTGCTCTTAACATCTGAGTCATCTAGCCCCTACTACAGAGATTTGGGGAAAAGATTGATTTCCCATTTCTTTCATGGGTCAGAGTTCAAGTGAAGCCAGAGGGACGCCTAATGAGGGAGGCTAACTTTTTTGGGTACAGCTTCCCAACGGTAAGCATAGCCGTTCCTTTTCTGTACTTCCTAGTATGTGGACATTAGATCTAAAGACGATTGTCTTTTATAATCAAAAGTAAAGCCCAACAGAGGGCTAAAAAACTTTACGTGATTATTCTTGTCTAGTTTGAAGGTTCTTTGCTTTGAATCAAAGTTGTCTCTTGAGATTGGAATAATCCTCATAATATGTATCAGTTATTTACAGTTTTCAGTAAAGAGCCCTCATCCAACAGCACCAGGCCTTGTTTCAAAGGCATCAGCCCTGACTTTCCCCCCTAGATGACAGTGTAACCAAAGTGAATCCTGGCCCTGTGTGACCAAGTCTTGGGGCAGTGTGGTATTCAGACAAGCTAAGTATACTTCCGGCTCCAAGAGCGTACTTAAAGGAGCCTGGTTCACAGATCCCAGCCATGTTGTGTAAGATTCACTGTGCCTCCTCCATTTCTTTGCACCTCGAGGCCCTGCATGGTTTGTGTTTTCCACTTTCTTTTTCCTTACTAGCACATCATTTCCTACTTTATTTTAATGGTGTCTGGTTTTACCCTGTCTCCCCTTTTCCTGATTCTGAAACCTGGGAACCAACTAATCAGGTACCCCAGGGATCAGATTAGTAGGATGTGGTCTCCTGAGAGGGAAGACAGAAGGGGAAGCTGAACAGGCAAAGAAAAAGCATCTGTATTAGTAAGTGGAGGCTTTAAGGACTTTGGAGTGAGGCTGGGAATGTTCAAATAATAATAAATTTTGTCTCTGTCTCACAATCATTTTTACAAAGAGCACAGGATTTGATGAAACTATTAAAGTTCTTGCATTACTTAGCAGGGGTCAAATTTTCTAAAAGAGGCCACCTGTCCCCAGTTCTCAAGCCACTAGCAGTGTCATGTGCTGTATTTTCAGAGAAAGCTCAATACATTTAGAATCTTCTAGAATTACATTCTGGCAGCTAGAAGGAAAAAGTCTACCCTTAAGGATCTGTGTCTGTCCCATCAGAGGATGCTGGCCTGATTGCCTGGATCCTATGCTACCCTTTTTCAGAATTTCCTTCTGCAAGTGGCTGATGAGGCAGCAGCAAGAAGGGCATTGCTGGGGAAAGTGCAGCTTGGGGTCGATGAGTGCTAGATGCAGAGTGCAGCATTTTCTGCAGCGGGGGATGAGACCGATGGAGTCCATCGCCACGTTAAAACCTGCCCTGTATGCTCCATGGCTTGGCGCTGCCAGAGCTTCCGTGAGTCGTGTGCAGTGTTAGGAATATTTCTTAATATTAGTTCCCTGCCGACGCAAAAATTCCCAATCAAGCCAAATCAAAACAAGCCAAATTAAGAAATATCCAGGTTTAATGGGAGATCTGCGCTCTCAGGTGGCCCCAAGGGGGAACCAGGAAGCCTCGGGAACGCGACCCCCGGAAGGAAGAAAGGGAGACCAAGTGTTCCTCTTTTGAGGAGGGGGGAGATCATGTAAATACCCTGGGGAGTGGTCTTGACCCCACCCCCAGGGAGGGTTCAGGACCTAGCCAGCTGGGGGGGATTTGGAGTCCAGACCAGGCCTGGGGGCTGGGATAGATGTGAGGGACTGGGNAAATTAAGAAATATCCAGGTTTAATGGGAGATCTGCGCTCTCAGGTGGCCCCAAGGGGGAACCAGGAAGCCTCGGGAACGCGACCCCCGGAAGGAAGAAAGGGAGACCAAGTGTTCCTCTTTTGAGGAGGGGGGAGATCATGTAAATACCCTGGGGAGTGGTCTTGACCCCACCCCCAGGGAGGGTTCAGGACCTAGCCAGCTGGGGGGGATTTGGAGTCCAGACCAGGCCTGGGGGCTGGGATAGATGTGAGGGACTGGGGCCTACACTCCCAACTTGACATGCAGATCATAGAGTATGCCTCTGGAAACTTAGCTTATTTTATCATCTGTGGAGTTTTTGACTGGGTTGCTTTTTTCTTTAAAAAAAAATCCCCTCCCTGTCTTGGTACCGAACCCGCGGCTGCATATGCACATCTGTGTGAACACGTGGATATACACACTTAGGCACATGTGTGGAGTTTTAATTTGTCTTCTAAACAAACAAGAATAAGGTCGTATTTACTCTCTGCTCTGAAGCTCACCGGTACACTTTGCAGTCTGTCATGGAGGTGTGTGTCCAAACGTGAAAATACTCAACAATTTTTTTAGCAGCTGTTTGACTGCCCTGCACTGGGATGGCATCCTGTACTCAATAATTCCTCTATTTATTGTTGGACACTGAGGCAGCTCCCAGTGCCTTCATTCTACCCACAGTAGTGCAGTGATTGTTTGGGTAGATGTACATTATTTTTACACATGTACTATTTGATTTCTAAAGTTGTAATTTCTGGATCAAAGAGTATGCTTTTGTTACATGTGTGTATTCTAAAAACAAAACAAAAACACAGAAGGTGAGAGTTCTAAATGAAATTTAGCTGTCAACCCCCTTTTCTCTTTGGACAGGTTACTTTATTGGGGTGAATGCTCAACTCCAACATCCCCTGAATCGCCCTACATACAAATAAATGCTGCCCAGTTTCTGAGACTTATGTAGGCCTGTTCCAAACAAGACTGCTGGGAGCAGAGCGAATTTAAGCTTCTCCCAATGTCGCTTTGATTAGTAAACAGATCCATTAACCTCCCTGGAAGGTTCTTTTGAGACTTTCAAGCTGTGAATTTTTCTTTCAGAGCCTTTTCAAAGCTGAGAACCTCCGCTGAGCAATGCTCCATCTAGGACAGATTGTGTTTATTTTGTCCGATTCAAATCAGTTTGATGACTGTGTGTTTAGACATACTCTCAAGGACTCTGTGGTGCTTGGATGGGGGGGCATGTTTGACCTGTTGGCTAGAGAACAGATTTGGTTTGAATCAAGTTCCAAGTCAGATGGAACATCACTTATGTGCTAGCTATCTTTCAGCCGAAGGCCATGTTTTGCTCACCGATCCTTGTAAAAATCAGATCCATAAATAAAATGAAGAGTCTGGGAAAGATGCTGGGCTGGTTTATTTCAACCTTCTGCTTATTGAGGGATCAGGGCCCAAAGGAGGGGGCAGTAGGAGCCACAGGTGTCTTGTTACTGTACTCAGCAGGGTAAGGCTGCAGAATGGCTGGGACCTCCCTCTGTACAATACAATAGTCCTCATTCTTTGAGGCAAAGAGCTAAGACCCTAAGTGGATGCTTGAAACTGCAGATAGTACTGACCCCTGAATCAACTGTTTTCTTTCTATACACATACACCTATGATAAAGTTTGGCTTATAAATTTGGCGCAGTGAGAAATTAACAATTCACTATAATAATGGAATATAATAATGAAAGCAAATAGTGCCACTCAAACTCTCTGGGTATCATTATTAAATAAGTATATGTGTGTAATGGATTAATTAAAAATGCTGCAGGATCCCCGACATTTGCAGCGGCAGAAACACTGAAGGTCTCTGAGCTGCGTCAGGCAGCAGGCCATGAGACCACGCCGCAGGTCTCCAAAGGCAGCTGGTCCCGGGCAGGGAACCACGTGGCAGCAGACAAGAGACAGAGACATGGATAGGCATGCCATGCAGAGGGAGGTTGGATATTTATTTAGTGGGTTGTGGAGGGAGAAGGGAGAAGGGGAGAAGGAGAGAGAGAGAGAGAGAGAGAAGGGAGAGACAGAAGTTGCCTCTTCAAGAGGGAGATTGAAAAGGAAGAAACTCAGGCTGCAAGATCTGCCTGCCTCAGCAGACAGGGGGAGGGAGTGGGCAGGGCTTGTCTCTTAAAGAGACAGGACAGATCATTACCATGTGGACTGTGGTTGACCCTGGGTAACTGAAACAGTGAGGGAGGGTTGAGGGCAATTGTGTACTACTTAGGAGTCCCTAAGACAGTGTTTGTCAATCTGTGGGCCGTGACCCCTTCGGCAAATCTCTAGCTCCAAAAAATATTCACATTATGATTCATAACAGTAGCAAAATTATAGTTATGAAGTAGCAACAAAAATAATTTTATGATTGTGGTCACCACAACATGAGGAACTGTATTAATGGGTTGCAGCATTAGGAAGGCTGAGGACCATAGTAATAAGAGATCCTTAAGGAAACATTCCTCATTTAGCTCAGCTGTCAAAGATCACGTCTAAAATCGACTTAAGCCAATGCAAGTAAGATTTTGGCTTTTACATGAATAGGTTACTTTCTGGCCCAGGATATGAGATCCAGTCAATAATCCCTGTGTGCAAATTCAGCCAACAGTTTTGAAGTCTGGTTTTAGAATTTGTGTATTCCTGACAAGGTGACTATAACTTACAAATGATTTCTTTTAGTACTTAGAGCTGAGGTGCCAGAGGGTGGTATTAATACAGTTTTAAAAACAAACTGGAACTAATGGAAACCGTCTCTGCTGGGTATGATGGCATACAGCAGCTGGTCTTAGCACTTGTGAGGCCTAAGCAGGAGAGTCATGACAATGAGGCCATCTTGGGCTACACAGCTAGACTCATCTCAGAGAAGAGAAGAGGAGGCATGATGAGAAACCTTTGTGTCGATATCCCGCTAAGTCACCTGTTGGGGACCAGCCTTGACAAAAATACCTCTCGCCAGGGTAAGGGCATGGGGATTAGAAATAAAGTAAAGAATATGAAGATGTGAATGAAAATAATAAAGCGGAGAAACATATAGGATAGTATTGGGAGGGAATTTCTCAGTGAGTACTGAAAAGTTGCCCGCGTTTAATTTCCAACTGCTTAAAATACCCTTGACCCCAAAAGGTAAGAGTGAGACAAAAGAGTGCATTAGCATGATACAGGAAATGAACATACCAATTGAAAGTCATGGTCGCCATTCAGAGTCGCCAAGTCATGCTCACACCCTAAACCAAACACTCTGTAGGCAAACCACTCCCTGGGTGGAATCCCAAGTTATCTCCATAAAGGGAACTGGAACTTGGTTGGATCATTAGACTTTTGAGGTAGGAACAAACTACTTCCCTATTCCAGGAGCACAAGGTCAGGCAGTCAGCCACACCTGTTGACAATAACCTTGAGGGAGCAGAACTCTCTGATTTACTACTAGGTGGGAACTTTGAGGTAGAAGCACAATAACCTTGAAGGAACTAGAAACAAGTCCAACTTTCTGACCTTTGGCCTTTTGAGGCCTCCACAGTCGTCTCAAGTGGGAGAGGAGAATGCTCACCATGCTGCTGAGTCCTTTTCTGCTTCTGGCCTCTGGGTGGCTGCTCCTGCACTGCTCCTCTAAAAGCATTCCTGTCACATCCTTAGAGTGCCCTTCCTTGGCCACTCTCCCTAACAGAGCCTCTAAGTTACTCTTTATGTTAGTCTCTTGAAAATTCTAAAATAATTTTAACAGCTTGTGCTATCACTCACACACCATTTAATTTATATACATGAAGTTCTTTGTCCACAGACTTGGGAAACCGTTGCCATTATTTTAGGCATCATGAGTTTGCAAAGGCATCCTGTTCCCATTGACTGTCACTGCCCCATTGCCCATTACTTCATCCCTAGGCACACGTGAGTCTCTTTCTAGTTCTCCTGATTGATTGGATGATTTCATATGAATGGACTCATGTAATATGAGGCCCTTTTGTATCTGTCTTTTTTAATGTTCACTGGGTTATGGCATGCATCAATATCTGATGACATTGCATTGTGTGTGTGTGTGCATGCATGTACAATTCACATTGGCTTCTCCTCTCCACTGATGAATATTTGGGTTATTATTGTGAGCAATAATGACAAGTTTGTGCATGGAAATATGTTTTCTTCTTTCTTGATGATACACCTGAGTAGACTCACTGGGTTTCTCCTAAATATTGTGACTCGTGTAGTGCCTCCTCCATTAGATTATAAACTTGATAAAGGTGAGAATCACATCTGACTAGTCACTGTCACAGTTTCTGTGCCTATATACAGTAGGTTTTCAGGCAGGTAGTACTTGATGACTTTGCTGTTTAGCTAATATGCATTATATCTGCCAGGCATCAGACATGTGCTAATCGTCTATATCTGATGTGCTCTGAAGAGGACTGTATCAATAATGACAATCCCAGTGCCAGAATCTACACATTTTGAAGGCTTTAATCCTGCTACATTCCTGCCAGTTTCATCCTAAGTGACTTGCTTCCCTCACAACAAGACACTAGCTTTGATCATATTGATTAGTCTAGAGTGGGTCTCTAGACCTATAGTATCTTTTGAGACAGAGAATAAAAATTCTGCCCAAGCCAAGAATTTGAACCCTGTAAGTGTTATTTTTAATTACCTTGAATTTAGTAATTGTAGTGATACTTTGTAATCTAACTTTTATGATTTTTTAAAAAATGTCCTAGCAGCCGCGGTGGGCTGGC
>LOJH01118143.1:0-10051 GCA_001685095.1 Ellobius talpinus
AGGGAGGGAGGGACAGGGAGGGAGACCAGGAGGAAAGGAAGGAGCAAGAGAAATAAGGAGGAGTAAATTGTACTTAAGATACTAAATTATACCTTATATGAAAAGAAAATTAAATGAACCTACTTTAGATTTTCATTAGTAAGCTGCATTGGGTTTTTGGTCATCTTTTTGTTTTATTTTTTGAGGCAAGGCTTAGGTTTATAGCCCAGGCTGTCTCAAACTCACAGGCCCTCCTACCTAAGACAGACCAATGCCAGGATTGTATCTTCTCTTTTTTTCTTTTCAGTTTTTTAAAATATTATTTTTATTGTTTTTAATTATCTGTGTCTGAGTATGCACACATGTGTACAGGTGACTGAGGAACCCAGAGGAGTCAGATCCCCCGAAACAGGAAGTCTGGGAAGTTGTGACTAGGCCAACATGGGTGCTGGAAATCCAACTCAAATTTTCTGTGAGATTAGTTTATACTCTTAACCATTTAGTTATCTCTCCAGCCCCGTGATTATATGTTTTTAAGGAATTATGTCATATAGTATCATATGATAGTCACTGTAGATCTAACAGTTTTTCTTTTTCTTAATATTTATTTATTATGTATACAATATTATGTCTGTGTGTATGCCTGCAGGCNCCTTTGGAAGAATAGGCAATGCTCTTAACCTCTGAGCCATCTCTCCAGCCCCCTAACACTTTTTTCTTAAATTTTTCCACATACATATATTGATAAGTTGAGGTAAAGGGTTTTCACTTAATGGTAAAATATTTGTTCCAGATTTATAAGCCATAAAGATTGCTCTTATTTAAATTTAATTTTATGTGCATGGGGGAAAATATATATGTATTAATCTCTGGTATAATTGTCTACAAACATGAACTAAATAGAACACAAGTGCAACCAGAAAGTAAGATAAATCCTTGCTAATATTTATCATCAGATCAACAATCAGCCACACAGTTCATTGTCATTCATACCACACGCCCAGTGTTCACATCATCACATATGCTTAGGAAGTGTTTCTAGTGACAATGAAAACTAATTAGTGAATTTATGTTCTTAACCAGTCTATTTGCCCATAACCAAACAATCAGAGGCTCCAGTACAAGGATCCATCTGTTCCTGGTTTCCTTGGGATCCCTAGACATTTGACCAGAGCAGTAGGAGAAGACCAGGAGCAGGAGAAGAACACAAGGAGCTGGTGGGCCATGCCCAAGAAAACAAAGGCAGAAATGTCCAAATAGCAGAACTTCATGACACATTGAATCCTGTTGATGGGAGAGCAACTCAAGTTGGATTCATAGCAGAAACAGGCCATGGTCAACCACAGCTCCCCCGTGGGCTTCTTCCTGCTGGGCTTCTCTGAACACCCACGCCTCGAAAAGATTCTCTTTGTGGTGGTCTTGTGTTCCTACCTCCTCACGCTCCTAGGAAACACACTCATCCTCCTGCTGTCCACACTGGATCCCAGGCTCCACTCTCCAATGTACTTCTTCCTCTCCAACCTCTCCTTCTTGGACCTCTGCTTCACCACAACCTGTGTGCCCCAGATGCTGGTCAACCTCTGGGGCCCCACAAAGACCATCAGCTTCCTGGGATGCTCTGTCCAGCTCTTCATCTTCCTCTCCTTGGGAACCACTGAGTGCATCCTCCTGACGGTGATGGCCTTTGATCGCTATGTGGCTGTCTGCCAGCCCCTGCACTATGCCACCATCATCCACCCCCGCCTGTGCTGGCAGTTGGCAGCTGTGGCCTGGACAATGGGGCTGCTTCAATCCATAGTCCAGACACCCCCTACCCTCCGTCTGCCCTTCTGTCCCCATAGGCAGATAGATGACTTTTTATGTGAAGTCCCATCTCTAATTCGACTCTCCTGTGGGGACACTACTTTTAATGAGATTCAGTTAGCTGTGTCCAGTGTCATCCTTGTGGTTGTGCCTCTGAGCCTCATCCTTGTCTCTTATGGTGCCATCGCCAGGGCAGTGCTGAGGATAAACTCTGCTGAGGCATGGAAAAAGGCATTGGGGACCTGTTCCTCCCACCTCATTGTGGTCACCCTGTTCTACAGCTCAGTCATTGCTGTCTATCTGCAGCCCAAAAATCCCTATGCCCAAGAGAGGGGCAAGTTCTTTGGCCTCTTCTATGCCGTGGGAACGCCTACACTCAACCCTCTCATATACACCCTGAGGAACAGAGAGGTAAAGAAGGCATTCTGGAGACTTTGGGGGGGGGGAATGGGGACTCCAAAAATAACTAACAGAGAAATACTTATGGCAGGAGGGTTGCTAGGCCTACTTGGTAGACATATTAAGACTTGTTGAACAATATTTGGGAGAAATTGGTAATTGGAGCATGAATGAGTGATGTGTACAACAGGAGAGATGTGATGGGTACTTGAGTCTTGCTTCAACTCCAGTTCTGCTTGTGTTACAACAAGATGTACGGCTGCTCTACTGTAGTGAAGGATGTTGTAACCATGCGCAGTCTCCTACTACAGCTTTCAGTTGGTTTGACAGAAAGCCACTCATGGTAAGCATTTCTAGCCATGCAGACATTAGGTATCCCACAGTTGGGAGCCTTGTCTCTAACAGGTTCAGTGACTAGCAGGCCTGAAACAATGGGTACTTTTCTTGCAACTGTAAGGTAACCTTGACTAAGAACTCTCAAGGCCAAGGATTCCTCCCCACCAATGATACTTCAGTACTCCAGAGCCTCAAAGGTCCGATGTGCAAAGCAGCAATGCACTGGTACAACAGCCCTTTCCTGATCTGTGGCCCAGTCCGTCACCAGTAGGTGGTTCTAGGAAGGAAGTCCATCACTGAAATCTGCTTCCCCTGTAGTCAAAGCATCAGTTTAACTACCAGCGGTGTTAAATGTGAACACAAGTTCACATTTGTCCTTACTTTGAAGGGATGTCGCGTCAGGATCCAGACTATCAGATCTCTAACAATTTCAAAAATATGAGGCACCCTAGATCTTTATGGGTTTTATTCCCCACTCTCTGAGCTATTATAAATGCCTCCCGTACACTTCTCTCCTGGCTGATCCTGCTTAACCAATACAATTTCAATTAAGTTGATGGTTATATTTTCTGGAATTCTAGAAAACAGTTGTTAAACTCAGTCATGATTAAAGATTAGGTAATTGTCAATAGCAGCTAATACTTTCAAAATCCTGTGAAAATACTCCCTGTGGCAAATTCTACAAACAAGTGATGAAGATCCTGATAGAAAATACTTTGTATAAGATTCTCAGAAATTTCACATCATGAAGGAAATGTTCTGAAAGCTATAAATAGGCTGCTTATCAACAAGTCTTATTAAAATAAGTCTTGGGGAAGTTATTTCTAATTTCACTCTAAAAATGGAAGTAAGATGTTTTATTTTTAGCAATAATGTGCACTTTAGGTAATGTGCATTTAAAATCAAATTTAAGCAATGAGTTTTGCTACATGTATTTTAAACCATGTTGAACCAATAGATAGACTGAAATCTCTTTGAACATTAGAGGGACTAATATTTGTGTGGCTTTTAAACTTTTTTGATTAATGGATCATTGAAAATGTGTTTCTGAAAAGTATGGAAATTTCCTATTGGTTTCATGCAATAGGTTCATGTAATATAAGTGTGTTCATGTGTATGTGTGTCTGCATTCATGTAGGGAATCTCTAAAAATGTTATTTTATGTGGGTTTATATTTTTAACATTTTAAAATTTATTTTATGTGTATGTGTGAATACGGGAGGGTATATATGCAAACCATGTGTGTGCAGGAGTCCTCAGAGGCTGGAAGAAAGTACTGGATGCCCTGAAACTGGAATTATAGACAATTGTGAGCTGTGGTGTGTATGCAAGGATTTCCAAGTGCTCTGTAAGAACAATAAGCATCCCTAACTGCTGAGCCATCTCTCCAACTCCCCATATTTCTAAATACTTCATGTGAATCATCAATATTTCTGAACATATTTCTAGAACTTTCTTAACTATTTCAGATAATACTTAGATTAGCAAATGTTGCCTTTCCCATATTCTGAAAAATATATTCAAAATATTCATGAGAAAATTATCATAATCAGGTTTACAAGTTTGCCCAATTTTTCCTTTCATAGATGGTCATTGTTATCATGTGCCTACAAGTAATATTGTCTTCCTCATATAAATCTTGTCATATTTACATTGTTACAACTTTCTTCTCAGTTCTAATTTGTGCTTCCCTTCATGCTGTTTTACCAGAGACTACCACATCACTCCTCTGTCCTAGAGGAGGAAGGAAATGGCATGAGGCTGGGGAAATGGCTCAGCAATTGAAAGTGCTCTTCCAGAGGACTCAAGTTCTGTTTCAAACACACACATTAGGCAGTTCACAGTCACCTGTAACTCCAGCCCCAGGAGATCAGGAATCCTCTCCTAGCCTCTGTAGGCATCCCTCTTGTACAACATACACATAAGTAAAGATTCTTATTTTAAATATTTAAAAGAATAGAATTATTATAATAAATCTGTCCAAACAGCATTAAGAAATTAATTTATATAAACTCAAATTGAAATAAATTCTATTAAAACAAAGATAATAAATATTTAAACTCATAATTTCCCAGTTGTTTTATTTACGCTCTGTGGCTATTGATATCCATGACTTCTAGACGATATAATATTAAATCACGCACTGACAGCACAGTGTAACTGTGCATTTCTTTCCAGGTCTATGTGGTTGTGACATATATCAAAAGGTTTGTTTATTCGTTTGGTTGGTTAGCTGTTTTTGGTTGTTTTGTTTTGTTTTTGAGGCAAGGTTTCACTACATAGCCTTGCCTATCCTGGAACTCACTATGCAGATCAGCCTGACCTTGAACTCACAGAGATCCAGCTGCCTCTGTCTCCTGAGTACTAGGATTAAAGATGTGCTCCACCATAGCCCCACCATATTGATAGTTAAAAATTGACTACAGTGGAAGTAATTACACTACAGACAAGCATGCTGTACACACCTTTGATATCAGCATTAGAAAGATTCCAGGACCTATCATGAAGCTATGGATAGCAAGTTCCAGGTCATCCCTGGATACTGAAGGAGACCCTTAAACCAAGAAGGGAAAGAGGATGGGATGGAAGAAGAGGGACAGACAAAAGGACGAACAGAGGGAAGAAGGCTAAGATAAAGTATAGATATAGAGTATATATATATATGTAGAGTGTATATATATTCTAATATTATATATATAGTACATGTTCTATCTCAGGCTGATTTGCCAGAAGGAAAAGACACTGTCCATGTCCCATTGGGACACAGTTATGAAAGAGTTCTGATGCAATCTTGAAGCAAAACTGTAGTGTGAACTTACATCTATAGTAGGAGGCTGCTTGTTTGTTCCCGGCTGCTCAGCCCCAAAATAACCACACAGAAACTGTATTAATTAAATCACTGCTTGGCCTATTAGCTCTAGCTCCTTATTGGCTGGCTCTTCCATCTTAATTTAAGCCATTTCTATTCATCTGTGCCTGGCCACGTGGCTGTGGCTTAGCAGCAAGGTTCCATCCAGTGTCTGTCTCTGGCGGGGCTACATGGCTTCTCCATGACTCTACCTTCTTTCTCCTACCATTCAGTTTAGTTTTCCCCACCTACCCCTATTCTGCCCTGCCAGGCCTAAGACAGATTCTTTATTAATCAATGGTATTCACAGCATACAGAGGGGAATCCCANAACTGTATTAATTAAATCACTGCTTGGCCTATTAGCTCTAGCTCCTTATTGGCTGGCTCTTCCATCTTAATTTAAGCCATTTCTATTCATCTGTGCCTGGCCACGTGGCTGTGGCTTAGCAGCAAGGTTCCATCCAGTGTCTGTCTCTGGCGGGGCTACATGGCTTCTCCATGACTCTACCTTCTTTCTCCTACCATTCAGTTTAGTTTTCCCCACCTACCCCTATTCTGCCCTGCCAGGCCTAAGACAGATTCTTTATTAATCAATGGTATTCACAGCATACAGAGGGGAATCCCACATCATACATCCGTACCTGTAAATCTAACCTGAGTCTGATCCTTCTTCATGATAGCATTGAAAAGAGCCTAGTCAGTACAAGACTGTGATGCAGAAAGAAAGTAATGAAGATCTGGGCTCAGGCATGAAAACCAGGAATCACCATTACAGTTGGGGCCATCCCTTAGTTTCCTTGGTGGAATTCCATCATCTCTAAGATACAGCTGGGTTTGGAGATGAATGGAGTAGCTAATTGCATGGCTGAAGTAATGGGGTCAACCATCTTTGCATCCTGCTCAGTGTTTTTGCACTATGATAGTCTTTTGCATTACAATACTCTTCTTCTGTCTCTGTAGAGAGGATGTAGGTTCAGGCTTTCACCACTGCTACAACCGTCACTCAACTAAAGAACCACTGGGGATCCTGGCAACTGCTAAATACACACATTTTAATTACATAGTCAAAGTTCAAAACTAAGATCCAGGTATAACCATGGCCTTGATACATCCACCTTCATTTGAACTATGATAATGGAACATATATTACCATTATGTTTGGTTTACATTAGATGAGGGGTAGACAAATATACTAAGTCTTCTACAAACCTAGGATTTGATCATCCTGTATTATTACAGTGTGTGGAATGTTTCAGAAGAATTGAGCAGAAAGGGAAGAATTTGAGAGATGTTAAAAGTACAGTTCTAGCTGGGCGGGAGTGGCACACGCCTTTAATCCCAGCACTTGAGAGGCAGACGCAGGTGGATCTCTGTGAGTTTGGGGCCAGCCTTGTCTACAAGAGCTAGTTCCAGAACAATCCTACTGTTACACAGAAAAACTTTGTCTTGGGGAAAAAAAGGAAAAAGTATAGTTTTATATGGATAAATGAAAGAATTAAGAGGAATATCTGGGTGCTTGTTGCAGGATACTTGATCTCACTGTGACATCACTGTGACAGCCCGAAACTGTGTTAATAAAGTTAACTTTGAATTAGAGGGTGGAGCCAGCAACTAAGCTGACCAGACTTAGCCATAGAGAAGTCAGGAATAGAGACAGAGAAGACACAGAAGGAGTAGAGAGGGACTTGGAGATTTCCTGTTTCTTTAGTCTGGGACATGTGGAGATAGAGGTGCTTACTGGGTCTCCATTAAGAAAGGGAAGGTCAGCTGCTCACTCTTTCTCCACTTATTTGATCTATTAGGTTTTCACCCCAATATCTGACTACTGAGTCCTTATTGGTAATAGAACAACTTACACAAAAACAACAGATGCTGGGTGGAAGGGAATAGATGTAGCCCTGGTTACTCCAAATACTATCCTACTGAGATAGAGGCAGTGGGTGAACTATTGACCTACTGCAGTGGGGACTATTTGCTGTATGTTCCCTCCAGAGTCCCCTACCTCTCTATCATAATTACTAGCTAATTAATTGTCGGTGGACTATGAACCCTTGGGTCTTGGAAGAATTAATAAGCTGTTTTTTTCCGTAGGATAAGAGTTCTGGGATCCTTTTCTCCACCAAATACCATGTCAGGCGTTCCACCACCAGGACCCCTAAAACAATCTTAACTTCTCCATGCACTGAGGGAGAAGGCCATTTGTAAAAACCTTGATGGTGGACATGTCTCTGCCTTCTCTTGACCTGATTTGTGCAATAGAATAGACAGGGGATTGTGGTTGCTTACACAACTCTGATTGTTTACAAATATATTCCCTTATCTTATTGATTTAAGCCTTCTTTGCTTCAATGTCTCATGTTAAGAAGGTGCAGATATGTGGAATTGTGAGGAATAGTCGTGTGTGGACACATGTTTAGTAACAAGCTTGACTAGAGTGATGCAGAGCCTTAGTTTGAAGTATTTGCTCCATTTACACAATGTAAATGTTCCTGACAAGGAAGATTCTAGCTAACAAAGGCTTAATAGCCAACTCACAAAACCTGAGAACAAGAGATGCTATGAGCTAGCTCTAACTCACTGCGCATTTATGTACTCAGAAAACTGCCTACTAGTGAATACAAGCAATTCTTACTAATACTAGAGATCTAGCCACCCATTCAGAGCCAAGTAGTCTCCTTATATTCAAATTCTTCCCAATGACTAGGCACCTGTTGAGAGTTTGGTGATAGGCAATTACTAGCCAAAGAGGATATTTTCTCTGGTTGAAGGTAAGTAATATGTTTCTCCTCTGTGAAATATCAGATGTGTACTCAATAACCAAGCCTCAGGCTGGAATGCAAGTGAACCCAGGTTTGTTTGCCATTGCATTGTTATTTGAGGAGGTTCCTTTAAAAAAAAAAAAAGATTTCATTTAGTGTATCAGTGTTTGCAGAGGCCAGAAAAGAGTGTTGGATTCCCTGGAGCTGTGTCTATAAGATCTTGTAAACTGCCTGATATGGGTGTTGGGAACTGAACTCTGGCCCTTAGGAAGTGTACCAAGCACTTTTAACTGTTGAGCCAACTCTTCAGCTTCCGTTTCTGCTTTTGAAGCAAGGTATCACTCTGTGACCCAACCTGGCCTCAAACTCACCATTCTCTTTTCCCTGCCTCCTGGGTACTAGCATGAAAGTCATGTGCCACCATGCTTGACCTAAACAGGGTAAATTTTTTTTAAAGATTTATTTATTATGTATACAACATTCTGCCTCCATGTATNTCTGGAAGAGCAGCCAGTGCTCTTAACCTCTGAGCCATCTCTCCAGCCCCAACAGGGTGAATTTTTATCACCCCTATTGAATCAGAAGGTCATGTGGTTTCATTTATTCCTTCAAGATCTGAACAGGGGCAGACCATGGTCAGCCACAGTTTCACAGCAAGAATCCTCTTTCTGCATTTCTCTGAATATCAGTTCTGGGAAATGTTCTCTGGAATCTTGGTCCAAATATCTGCTGAATAAGTGACCTGAAACATGTTGTTTACCCTGAAAATTCAATCATGGATAAAATTGGTTAAGATCATGACAAAGAATACTATGGAAACCAGATGTTCAGAGAGCTATGTACCACAACTGGCCCAGGGAAACACTCCACACGTATAAAATGCTAATAGAAAAAAAGGGGGAATGATTACCAGACCTTCACTGGCCCCCTTCAAATGACCAAACCCTGTCCTGGCTTGTAGCACAATGTGAACACCTTAAAGTTTAAGAAGAAAAAAAATGCAGAGACCAATGAATGCCAGGACAACAGCTCAGTAGTGGTACATGCTTTAGCCCCAGGTCTCAGGAGGCAGAAGCATGCAGATTTCAAATTCCAGCCCAGTCTGACCCACAAAGCCAGTTCCAGCACAGCCAGGGATACACAGAAAAACCAAGAGAGAAAGAGAAAGAAAGTCAGGAAGACACAGAATTGGAGGAACAGTGGTGAATGGAAGAAATTAAAGAGAGTAAAGGAACTGCCAAGAGAATAACCAAATTAGAAACAGAAAGCTGGTAAGAACAATAGTGGATGCATGAAAGTGGGTCGTGAGTCACTAAGGTGTATACAAAGACAGCAAAAGATGGATAGCTGCTATTTGAATCAGCTTCCTTTTCCCTCAACCAGAAAGTTAGTGAGGATTCACCTGTTCTCAACCACAATCCTGGTTTCCTCTCAGCTACCAGACACTGACTGACTGAGAGGAACAGAGGAAGAGGCTAAGTGATGGACCTACAGAAGGGAGCCTGAGAAACATCAGTCTACCTTGTGTGTTCTGATAAGTACACAGGGTGAGTCTTTATCAGGCCCCTTATATCACACTGATCTGACAGCTTCATCCCTTCAACTAGACACAAAAGGCCATGGTCAACCACACCTCCCCAGTGGGGTTCATTCTCCTGGGCTTCTCTGAACACCCACGCCTCGAAAAGATTCTCTTTGTGGTGGTCTTGTGTTCCTACCTCCTCACGCTCCTAGGAAACACACTCATCCTCCTGCTGTCCACACTGGATCCCAGGCTCCACTCTCCAATGTACTTCTTCCTCTCCAACCTCTCCTTCTTGGACCTCTGCTTCACCACAACCTGTGTGCCCCAGATGCTGGTCAACCTCTGGGGCCCCACAAAGACCATCAGCTTCCTGGGATGCTCTGTCCAGCTCTTCATCTTC
>LOJH01118153.1:0-10204 GCA_001685095.1 Ellobius talpinus
TTCTTTATTAACCAATGAAAGTAACACATAGACAGATGACCCTCCTCCATCGGGCATCACTAAACAAATGTTCCACAGCATAAACAAATGCAACACATCTTCAACTCATATTCCACAACAGTTCCGCTGAGCCTCAGTCTCTCCATCAATAAAAGGAGAATCATAAATCAATCAGCCAAAAAAGCAGAACCTGTGTAACACCAGGCACAGATAATGCCAAGGTGGCTGGTGGTTGGCATCAGCTGGAAGTCCAGCAGGAGGCAGAAGCTTTAAGAGTCTGTAGTTGAGGATCAGGGAGAGCAAGTGGCTGCATAGGGTGGGGAGCTCCCAGTCATTGCCATGCGTGCGTACACACTGCATGTCTTTCCATTCTAGAATCTGGGCGGTGAGCTGTGGCCCTCCTACCCCATGCTACCCCAACCCTCAGTCCCTCAGTCCCTAGAACTAACCTTGGCCAAGGGTTCTGGCTGACTTTGGTTCAGCCAGGAAGCCCATTATTACACTGATGTACAAGGCCTGGAGGAACAGCATGGGTGCAGGGCTGGGGCTGAGGGAAAATGATAACCTCTGACCTTAGCCCCATATTCTGGGGTAGGAGGAGTAGATCTCTCCAGGAACTGCAGAGTCTGGTCTAGTGACTATAGGAAATCAAGGCAAGGATTCCCCAGGTTCTGCTCCTGAGGAGGCCATGAAGAGCACAGAGCTGGGACATCTGGACTCTGAGAGGGGGGACAGACAAGGGTATTCTCCTAATTCTCTGTTCTATTTGCACATTCCCAAGGCTACGTGCCAGGCTCTGAAAGACATCCCAGCACCTCAGACTCCCAGCCCTCCAGGCAGGAACAGCCTGGCCTCCATGCACTCCAGTTGAGTAGTTGTCTCAGGGAAGTTTCTTGGGCACCTCCCAATAGCTCCTAAAGGAACCCCTAGGACTCACTGGAAGCTGAAGTTTGAGAGGGTGAGACAGAAAGATGAGGACCAGCCCCGGGCACTCTCCTCTTGTCCTTCCCTTCTCTCCTTGTCCCCATCTCTTTTCCTTCTCCCTCTCTTCCACCTCTCCCCTCTTTCCCTCACTTCCCCTTGGCCCAGCAGCTCTAGTTTATATATTCTGATACAGATTTTTTTGGTTTTTTGCACAAACCTTCCACAGTGGAGCACTCTGCTCCCCCCCTGAGCCCCTGCACCCAGATTGCCAAGATGTCCTCACATCCCCAGGGGGTGGACAGCCATGAGGACTGAAGAGGAACATGTGAAAAAGGGGGCCGCAACTACTGGATCCTTTCCAAAGCCAAGCTGAACAGAACAAGCATGACCCTGTGGGCTCTGTCTGGGTTACTTCAAGTTTTGCAATGTCCCTAAGCACCAGAGTTACCTGTGGAGCACAGCCAAGAAGGAGGACAGAAGTGATGACATCACCATAGGGTCTGGGAAAGATGGCCATGGGATACATGAAGGGATACAGGGGTGGGGCGCATATGAAAGGAAGCACAGAGAGGAGCATGGGGAGGGGAGCACAGGGATGGGAGCACAGAGAGGGGAGCACAGAGAGGAGCAGGGAGAGGGGAGCACAGAGAGGAACACGGGGAGGGGAGCACAGGGAGGGGAGCACAGAGAGGAGCACGGGGAGGGGAGCACAGAGAGGAGCACGGGGAGGGGAACACGGGGNGGGGAGGGGAGCACAGGGAGGGGAGCACAGGGATGGGAGCACAGAGAGGAGCACAGAGAGGAGCACAGGGAGGAGAGCACAAAGAGGAGCATGAGGAGGGGAGCACAGAGAGGAGCACGAGGAGGGGAGCACAGAGAGGAACATGGAGAGGGGAGCACAGGGAAGGGATTATAGTAGGGAACACAGTAGGGAGCATAGAGAATAAAGTGCAGTGGGGAGCACAGTGAGGGGAGCACAGAGGGAAGTATATGGATGAGAGCCCAGAGGACACTAAAAGGAGCACAGTGGAAGCACAGTGGAAAGTACAGGGAAGGGAGCACAGAGAGGGAGCTCAAGGAAGGGAGGACAGAGACTGAGCATAGAGGGGGCACAGGGGAAAGAGCATGGGGGTACAGGGGAAGCACAGTAGGGCACACAGGAAATGGGGAGGACAGGGACAAGAGCACATCAGGAAGTACCCTGGGAGCACAGAAGGGAACAGCACGGTCTATCTCTGGACCAGGAAGTGTGCAGAGAAGGCAGGCTGTGAAGAGAGGAAGGCAGTCTAGCAGGAGGATGATATCAGGTGACAAGGGCTCTAGGCCCCTTGCCCTTTCTCTCCTGCCAGGATCATCCCAACCCCAAGCAGCATAGCTGCCAAGAATCTCAGAGGCCTCCCAAGCCTGGACCCCAGGAAGTGTACCCTACATGGCACCTTCAAACTGTCTCAGCGCCACCTCACCCCCTCTCCCAGACCCATAGCCTCCAGCTGAGCTGCCTCTTGCCTCCCTGGGGCCCTCTTGCTTTCTCTGCCTGCTGCTGAGGAGGGGAGGGGCAGAACATGCACCCTCTCCCAATCAGCTGTCTGGGAAGAATAGATGCCTGGGTCCTGGCAACCTGTGCCACACTGGGTTGTTACACTCAGCCCCCAGGAGGAAATAGGCATCCAGGAGTCCTGCCCTGCCGGCCCCAGGTACAAGCACATCCTCACAGTCTCGGGTCCTTATGCATAGAAATTTCTTCCAAGTTGCTCTCTCCTTCTGGTCTCAAGATCGCTGGCTGCTCAGGGTCCACGAAACTTTTACTTCCTAAAGTGCAGGAGACAGTAGATTGACCCCCTCATGAAACAAGAGGCCACCTGGGAAGGTGAAGGTCAGCCTTCCTCTGGTCCATACTACCCATCTCCCTGGTCTCCTTATGGTCACTAGGAGGGGACACCACAGGCCCCCTCGTTTGTTGAAGACTAGCTGTGTCACCCTGGCTCTGTGCCCCCAACCGTGGGTGTGAGGAAATTAGAATATTGGGGAGCCAGAGCGCCTTGCATGAGGCAACACACCCACACACCCAGACGTGAAGAAGGCCATAGCATACATATCCTCAGCCAAGTCATGACCCGCTATGACTGCAATGACTGTGTCACCTCTGATGTCAGGGCTTGGGCTCCAGCTCTCAACGACAGGAAGGGCCTGAGGGATCAACCAAGGTTGCACAACTTCCCTCTAGTCACATAGGAGGCACCAGCAGAGCTGGGAGTGGATGCCGGGCCCACTAGCGGGCCCACTCTCCCTGTCTGCAGGTGGTCGCCCCTTCCTTTCCACAGAAGCGCAGGGAGGGCATCCTTGGCCCGCTCTCGCCTAAACCGCCTTTCAGGGTCCGAACTTTGGCAGCTTTAGCAGAAAAACTCACGTGGGAATTGCAGATGAATTAGGGCTCCCAGAAGAGGCAAGGGGGAGGAAACACACAGCCTTTCAGAAGGAAGGTGACAAGCCTGGCCCCAGGAGCCCTCCACCCACCTGCAAAGCCCACAAGCTCGCCAGCAGGGACCAGAGCCCTCCCAGCCTCCTTCGGAGACAAGTGTTTCTCCTTTTTTGAAAAGCTTGCCAGTCCTTGTCCTCTGAGTGTTTGGAGTTGAGTCCATTATGAGACGTCTCCTTTTGAGCGGAGATACATTCAGATCCAGATGCGGTCCCCTCAGAACAAAAGCCCCTCCAAGTTCTCTTCTCCAGGCCTACTAGCCTCCTTTGAGGAAGAATGGCTCTCCTAAGTGGAATTCATTCCCCTAGCCAAGAACCTGCCGTTCTAAATTTGTTAAATGCAGTTTAATAGCCTTTCTCCATTCCATTTCAGATAGGGGGTGGGGGCGAGGTGGAAAGTCACCACTGATGGATTCAATAGATTGAATATGACTTCATGAAAAAGAGAAAGCTACATTCTTTTTATTTATTCAGATGTTTTTTCTCCCAACACCCAAGACACATACTCCAACAGCACAAGTCTGAGAGGAAATACTGATTGCCAAGAGACCTCTCCAACGGCCCGCTCCGTTTTGCCAACCTTGCAGGAGGGAGGGAGGACCCATTCAACGAACACAAGGACAACCAGCATGATGGCTCGTGCCTGCAGTCCCAGCTCTCAGAAAATGGAGGACTATGGCAAGTGTGCAGCCATATAGTGAGCTTCAGGCCAGCATAAAAAGTGTGAGACCCTGTCAAAGGAAGAGTGAAGGGAGTTGGGGATACGGCTCAGTTGATAGTGCTGGCCTGGCGGGCACAAAGTTTCATCCGCAGGACTGTATAAATCAGGCATGGTAGGGCCTGTCATCCCAGCACCCAGAGCTGAAGGCAGGAGTCATCCTTGGTAGCACAAAGATTTCAGGCACCAGCCTGGTATGTATGAGACTCCTTTAAAAGTGGGGAGCTAAAGGGGCCTGGAGAGATGGTGCAGCAGTTAGGAGCACCGGCTGTTCTTCCAGAGGTCTTTAGTTCAGTTGCCAGCAATCACCTGGTGGCTCACAGCCATCTGTAATGAGATCTGATGCCCTCTTCTGCATACATGCAGACAGAACCCTGTATACCTAATAAATAAATAAAATAAAATAAAATAAAGTGGGAAGCTAGAGATATTTCTCACTGGAGTTAAAAGCACTAGCTGTTCTTCCAGAGAATTTGGGTTCAACTTCACAGCACCCACATAGCAGCTCGCAAATCTCTGAAACTCCAGTTCCAGGGGAGCCAATGCCTTCCTTTGCCCTCTCCGAGCACATGGTAATGTAGACAAAACACCTATACCCATAAAATAGAAATAAAAACTTTATAAAAGAATGGCATTATCTTTCTTAAAAATCTACATGGATTGTAAGTTGGTCCTGGTTTCATAGTTTATTTTTAAAGTTTATTTTAAAATTTATTTTAAATTTTAAAATTTCTCTTTAAAATAGGAGAATTATGGGTTCCTCATTTGTTGCTGCTCATGTGTACAGCTATCCAACAGGGATTTGTATGAGTATAGTCTAGAACTACAGCCAGGAACCCTGTTCTCATTCTTTTTTGCATACTCTTGGCATTGGGAACTCACTAACTTTGAGGACAATCCTTCACGTGATGAGACAGAACTGACTAGCAGAATTGGTTCTCGTACACACCTCCATTATCTTGGTGGATGCAAGGCAAAGTAACATAGATACTCCTGCCTCTGCCCCTCCGAGTCTTCTCTCCAAAGACAGTGTCCCTGGTTCCTGTGTCTAATCCCTCCCTGCTTCCTCAGACATATAACAAACATAAGTGAACATACCTCCCCAACTACTGACTCCCCCACTCACACTATACTTCCATAGATGCACCCTGGGGCCATATTAATTTGGAACAGCCCCCTTATGGCAAACCTTCAGTCAAAACCTGTCTCACGCCAGCCAGGTGGTGGCGGCACATGCCTTTAGTTCCAGCACTTGGGAGGCAGAGGCAGGCAGATCTCTGAGCTTGAGGTCCTCCTGATCTACAAAGTGAGTTCTAGGACAGTCAGAATTGCATAGGGACATGGTCCCATTTTGGCCCTCAGAGATATAGTAGATGAAAGATTGACAGACCCTGACAATGAAGGGCTGGTAAGATGGCTCAGTGGGTAGAGTGCTTGCCTTACAAGCGTGAGAATCTGAGTTCAAATCCCCCAGAAACCATGTAGTGCTTTGGTACTAAAAGCCCTTGGGACAGTTAGCCTGGTTTACAGAGATAACCTTTCTCAAACATGAGGCTGGATTAGAGGGGAACCTCTANGGACATGGTCCCATTTTGGCCCTCAGAGATATAGTAGATGAAAGATTGACAGACCCTGACAATGAAGGGCTGGTAAGATGGCTCAGTGGGTAGAGTGCTTGCCTTACAAGCGTGAGAATCTGAGTTCAAATCCCCCAGAAACCATGTAGTGCTTTGGTACTAAAAGCCCTTGGGACAGTTAGCCTGGTTTACAGAGATAACCTTTCTCAAACATGAGGCTGGATTAGAGGGGAACCTCTAACCTCCACATGTCATGTACACACACACACACACACACACACACACACACACACACACGATCCTGGGGACTAACCCTGCATCTTCTGCATTTTAAATACATATGCCTTCTGTGCCTTGGCTACTTCTCCTAAAGGAAGCATGGCATGGAGACCAGGATGCAGCCAGCCAGTGGGTCTGGAACCTCTGTGTCCCTGTGAATGAGGAACAACAGTGCACTGGTAACCTTGCTGAGTAGATATGTTGCACAGAGTGTCAGATGCCACCAGAGACCTTAGCCAATCCTCACACAGTTCTCGGGAAGTGTACTGTTCTCTGCTCTTCCTGCTGCATCTGGGGAGAATGCAGAGTCTTGCCATGCTTCTAGCTACCATGTCCCCTGCCCCCGCCTTAGAAAGCAGCATCTCTGCCGTGCCTAGGGTAGAGCTGTTGGGCCCACCAGCACAGACCTCCTCTCCAAGCATCCCTGAACAACCTCAAAGCAGAAGAGAGATGAAGGTTGGAGGGGACAGAGAGGTACACCAGAGGCCTGGACCCTGAAGAATGATCTGAAAATCAAAGAGAAGCAGATAGGTACCCTCCCCACTGTGCCTGAACCTGTTAGAAAGGAGGGGACACCCTTCAAGGATGACTGCACGGAGGGGTCTGCCAGATCCTGGAACTGGGGAGTGTTAGCATGCTAGCATCCTTACTCCAGGCAAGCTGCCACATGTGAAGGTCATGTTTCTTGTACACTTCAGGTGTGCAGAGTCAACAGCCAGGAGCTGGTCCCACACTTCCAAAGCTGCCATCAGATGGCTAGCAATGAAGCTGGGGGAGTTTAATCCAGGGAAGGGGGAAAGTTTAACTTCATAGTGGGTTTTTGTTTTCCCTTGTGAGGCAGGATCTCATGTAGCCCAGGCTAGCCTCAAACGCACTATATAGCTAAAGATGACCTTGAATTCCTGACACTTTTGCCTCCATCTCCCACACATCAAGACTACAAGACTACACCCCCATGTCTGGTATTTGTTGTGTTGAGGATGGAATCCAGGGCTTTACATATATTCAGTGATTACTCCACCAACTGAGCCTCATCCCCAGCCCCATTTCTTAGAATTTATTATTTTATTTTATGTGTATGTGGGTTTTGCCTGCATGTGTGTATGTTATGTGTGTGTCTGGGACTTTCAGATGCTGGAAGAGGGTGTCGGATTCTCTGGAACTGGAGTTACAGGCAGTTATGGGTAATCCTGTCTCCACAAATTCTCAGACTGAATGAATGCTCTCTCTACAAATCCTCAGACTGCATCTGAGCTTCTGTCTCCTCCCATCTTATATTCTTCTCTCCGCCCAGCCACATCACTCCTGTCTCCACCTCCCTAGTGCTGGGATTAAAGGCGTGGGACCCAAAGTGTTGGGACCACCTTTGTGTGAGCTCTCTTTCTCTTTTAGACAGATTCAGTCTTGTGTAGCCTATGGTGGCCTTGAACTTGTCTGCCTCTGTCTCCAGAGTGCTGGAATTAAAGGTGTGTGCCACACCTTTAAAAGGCCACTGTGTGGCCCCTATGGCTAACTAGTGGCTTAGCTTTGCACTCTGATTTTCAGGCAAGCTTTATTTGTTAGATCACACAGAAAATATCACTGCAATTAACCATTAAACCATCTCTCCAATGACCCGGCCCCCTCAGGTTTCCTTTCAGTGCTGGGGATTGAATTCAGGGCTTTACACATGCTATTGTTATACTTTGTTTTGTCCGGCAATCCTAGGGTCCAAGGAGCCCCGGGCCTCAGTTATACCCAGCAAATGCTCTGCCACGGAACTGCAACCCCGGCTCTCCTTTCGTAACTGTAAGACGCACTTCTCAGCTGCATAAACTCAGGATCTCTGAAACCTCTCTGTTTATCCACTTGTAAGTAAGAGAAAAGCCACAAAGAGAGGAAATGTCAGTTTGACAGGTGACAGATCAGGGTGGGAGTCCCCATATCCCTTTCATGAAGCTGGGGGCTCCAGGACAGTAACTGAGAACCTGCCTTTATGGGTCGCACTAACCTCTGTTTTTACTTTTTAATCAATTGATAAGCCCTTCCTTGTCAATCTTTTCAATTGACCATTGGAGAATCTGCATTTGTCAGGAGACTCCATTGCTATCCCATCCACTGATACATGTACAATACAGCCTACCCCAGAGTCATATTCTCCATGTTAAGTAACTCTAAATTGCTTCTATATCCATAAGGGATTATTGATTAAAGACAACAAATTTTAAAAAAATTAACCTATGCCTGGTGTGGTGGTGAACTGCCTGCAATCCCCACACTTGGGTAGTAGAGTCGGAGGACTACCTGCTCAAGGTCACACTCAGCTAAAGTATATCTGAGGACAGCCTGGGTTATGGGAGGTCTTGTCCCCACCTCCCACTACAAAACAAACAAGCAAACAAAACTAACAAGGGCTGCTGAGATGGCTCAGCAGGTGAAAGTGTTTGCTGTGCCAACCTAATACCCTGAGTTTGATCTCTGGATGCCTTGGCAGGAAGAAACCAGTTCCTGAGATCTGTCCTATGACTGCCATACATGCACTATGGCATGTGTGCTCCTGCACCAACACAGACATGAGTACTCAATAAAAATAAAATCAAATATATATGTGTGTATGTGTGTGTGTTTGTATGTATCAAGACGACTCTGGTAAAGGCACTTGCCACTGCTAACTCCCAAAAGTTGTCCTCTGACCTCATATGCACACTCACACCCATGTGTATGTGTGTACATGTGCACACACACACACATATAAATAAATAATGATTTTTATTATCATTTAAAGGACTCAAGATACAGCTCAATGGTGGTGTATATATGCCTGGCCTATGAGGGGCCCTGTTTTCAATACACATGACCCCCAAAGCCACCAAAGAAAACTAGGTTTACTTCTATGCAAAACTGAACATTTTTCTACTGTTTGAGAAAGAAAACAGAAATCTGTATTCAAAGTCAAATAACAAATAGCTATCGGAAGAAAATCTTTGAAAACTCTCATAAAGAGCTAATTTCCTTGTCTTTAAAGGGCTCATGGGACTTGATGAGCACCAAAGACCAAAAACTCAAAAGCCAGCTGGACACCAGACAAAAGCCACCGGTCCCAGGCACACTACAAGCCTCAAGCAAGCAACAAAGAGCCAGGAAAGAAGTTGGCTCACAATGAAACACTATTTCTCACCAACCAGCTCAGCAAAATCCAGAAGGTATGGCTGGACCTGGTGACACAGGCCTGTGCTCCCAGCTACTCAGAGACTCCAGCAGAGGCCGGAGGATTGAAATTTCAAAGCCAGCCAGGGCTACAGAGCAAGCTCAAGGCCCTGCCTGAGCAACTTAGTGAGACCCTGTCTTAAAAAGGAACAAGAAACGGGGAGCCGGGGATGCGATAGAGGGCTTTCCTCCCACTCACAGAGCCCTGGGTCTGATTCCTCATTCTGAAGGGGGAAAAGAAAAAGAAAAGAAATCCAAGGTGGCCCGTGGGCTGGCCCGTCTGTGTTTATGTGACAGAGGCGATCATCACTGCTGCTGCTGGGAAGACATTGCTACAATGTCCATAAAGACTATGTTAGTAATGTTTTTCTTAGAAAAAAAAGCCAGGCTGAGGCATAGTGGTAGAGTGATCACTTAGATTTATGCGGGGTTCTATCCCTAGCATTGACTAAGAATGTTTTGTTTTTAAAATTTATTCATTTATATTTACAAGGTTCTGCCTGCACATATGCCTACAGGCCAGAAGAGGGCACCAGATCTCATTACAGATGGCTGTGAGCCACCATGTGATTGCCAGGAACTGAACTCAGGACTTCTAAAAGAGCAACCAGTATTCTTAACTGCTGAGCCATCTCTCCAGTCCTACAAAAAAATATTTTTAATGAATAAAATGGTATTTGCATATATTCTTTATTATGGGGTGAGTTGCCTTCTCCAAAATTCAAACATCAAGATCCCTACCCCTGTACCTCCAACTGTGACCTAATTTGGAAGCAGGCCCTCTAAGAAGTAGACTGGGCCTCTGATTTAACATGCCTAGTGTTTCATAAACAAAACAAAAAGACCATACTGGGAGGTGGTGACACACGCCTTTAATCCCAGCAGTCCGGAGGAGACGCAGACAGATCTCTGAGTTTGAGGCCAGCCTGCTCTACAGAGTTGAGTTCCAGGACAGCTGGAGCTACACAGAGAAACCTTGTCTTGAAAAAACAAAAAGAAAAGGAAGGAAGGAAGGAAGGAAGGAAGGAAGGAAGGAAGGAAGGAA
>LOJH01118236.1:5453-15895 GCA_001685095.1 Ellobius talpinus
AGAGAGAGAGAGAGAGAGAGAGAGAGAGAGAGAGAAGGCACAGTACATATGTGCAGGTCAGAAGACAACTTGCAAGAGTCTGTCCTCTCCTTCCATGTGGGCCTGGGATTGAGCTCAGGTTGTCAGGTTTGGTGCAGGCACTTTGCCTACTGAGCAGTGGCACTGGCCCCTCGTGTTGAGTGTCAGTGTGAATTGTTGACTGAAAGACTGTACAAACAGCAGGAGTCAGAGATGGTGTTTCAGAAAACTTTGGATTTTAGAAGATAAAATACTAAGATAGTAATTTTGGCCCCCAGAACTACCCAGCCCCTGAAGTGGGAGTCCTGGAAATGCTAAATGCTGCCATGTCCTACACTATTACTTGGATAACAGTGGGACTGAAGAAATTGGGGCACAGAGTGATACCCATCCAAATTCTACTAATGTTTGTTTCCGTTCAATGAATCTGAACTCCATTTTTATTTTATGGTATCCTTCTAAAACCCTTCATCAGAAATTCCCTTGGGACCATTTGCCTGGCACTCTGTTAAGGTCTAGCGTTGGAAGATTCAGTATCTGTTCTCAAGGAACCTGGTGTCCTATGGGGCTGAAAAATATTTTTCTGAAAAATATTTTTAATACAAAGAAATGAGTGTTGGACTGCTTTGCTTTGGCGTAGGTGAAATTCTACCCGCGATGACAAGTGACCCTGCAAGCAGCTCACAACATAGACTGGTTTATTAGACACATTCCTTAAAGTTAGTGGGGGCGGGGCCGGGGAAAGGAAAGAAGAACCAGGTGCTGGCTGGCTCACATCTCATTGGCCAAAACAAGTCACATGATCAGGCCTGTCCCTGGGCAGTTAACAGTTGGCAGTTAGTGGCTGGCACTCTGTCACAGCGCAACAGACCCCTAAGACTGGACATTAGGCACAGGCAGAGAGACAGAGAGGCAGGAGCACCCCAGAGCTTCTTTTGGCTCATTTACTAAGACTTTTTAAGTGAGCCCCGTTTTTTTCTTTCAGTCTCCCTTGTAGAGATAGGCTATGTTAGGCTAATATAGCAGAGAAAAGCAGTTAGGCGCGCTCTTAGGATTTCTTACCCGGCGACGCGCATAAAGGTGGTGACGGACTGGAAAGTAGCTCTGGTATTAACCCTTGTGACCATAGGGTGGCCACTGTGTCTAGAAAGCAGCTAAGTCTGAAGTCGGGGAACTCAGGTTTGAGTCCTTCTCAGGCTCAGGAAGGACCAGCTGTGTCATGCTGAGGGCTCCTTTGCCCTCTCTGAATTTTAGTTCCTTCGCTGGTAAAGCGAGGGCGATTACAAGGAAGCACTCTGGAGGTGCGGGCAGTGGCTTCAGATGTTCAGCCTTTAGGATCATTTGGTAGAAAATGTCCTTCTTGCCAATTGGGAAGTCTTACTGTCCTTCCACTGACATGGAGTGGTAAGCGCACAAAGTTTATTGGCAGCGGACAACAATGTTCTAAGCAGGTGATGATCCAAAAAACATAGAATTTTTTTATATTCTTGGAAAATTTCACACGTGAATAAGATATATTTTTGTCATCTTTAATCCCCTCTCTCCCCCTCCAGCCAGGGCCACCCCATCACATCTCCCACCCAACTTCATGTCCTCCTTTTAAAATGTTTTGGTTTTTTTAACCTAACTGCATCCAATTAGTGCTGTCCATATACGCCTGGGGGTTGGGTCGTCCATCCACTGGAGCATGAGGAACCTTCCAGTGGCCTTACCACTGAAGAAGAATGACTCTCCTTTCCCTGGCAGCCATCAACTGCCAAAAGCTCCTTGGGTGGCCTTTCTGGAGCTGCCTTCATCCTGGATTTTTCACTTGAATTGTGCAAGTCCTGAGCACAAGCTAACCATGGCTGCCATAAGTTCGTATATGTAATAGCCATGTGGTCCATAGTATAGAGATTCACGACACTTCCCCCTCTGGCTCTTACGTCCCTCCCATCCCCTCTTCTGAGACATTTTCTGAGCCTGGGGATGGGGCATTAATATAGACACCCTGACTATAGTTGAAGACTCACAGCTGCTGATCCTCAGCACTTTGAACAGTACTAAGTCTCTGCGCTAACTCCTACCCACCTGCTATAATAGGATCTTCTCTGACCAAGGCTGGGAGTAGCACAAATCTGGTCCAGGAGGCTCCCAGACCAGGCAGTCTTGCCTAAGCAGGGGGATGTATGTCTATATGTCAGGAGGCTATGCAGGCTGAACTTCTGGAGAAAAGTCCTCCGGGGCTGTGGGGAAGCACTGGTACAGGAGGCTGAAGTGGGCTGGCTCCTGAATTGAAGCTCCTTGGAAGTGTACCTGGGAAGCCAGGTTCCTCTACTTGGTTCAAGAGGCTATGCGGGCTGGGCTCCAGAAACAAAGTTTCACGAGGTTGAGTTTGAATTGTATGTAAGTGGAATCAGATTGGTGCCTTGAAATAAAGGTGACTCTTTTGTTTATACAGAGGTAGCTCTCATCCCATGAGAATGAAAAGCAGGCTGGAGGTCTGAGTGGTTCTGGAAGGCAGGACTTCATTTGCCTGGGTAGCTAGTTATTCTAGAGTGCTAAATATGGGATGCAATGTGAGCAAAGGTTTCCTGAAACGTCATGTCAACCCAGTATCTTAAAGATGGATGAGCTCTTGGCAAAGACAAAGCCAGCTTTTCTTTTATGGTCAAGGAAACTAAGACCCATAGGAACCAGTCAGCTGTTTCTTATACCACTTTGCTAGGCGAGGCGTTAGTGTCTGAGAGGCTGACCAGGCAGAAGACTTCACCTTCGCCCACCTCTGATGTCACGAGCCCATGACCATTAATCCCTTAAAAATTAAAATTTCATTTACTGTTCAGCACTGATCCTTTCTGCTTATTTACTAGCTACACATAATCCACCAAAACATAAAGCCATAACATTCAATTTTCCCAGGCATTTAAACCTTCATTACAGATTTGTAATCAAGTTCTCGGATAAACAGATAATTAACATCACGCCACTAATAAGCCAGTCTTTTGTAGGCTCTAAACACCTCAAGTGGCAGACAACACACACAGATTGCCACCTTGATTACAAAATGTTTATTAGCAAATGCCTCCACAAGCTTAAGGGAAACTCTTGAAAGCAAGGACTTAGGACTTGGGTTCCCCACCCCCACCCTGCTTCCTGTGTCATGAGGGATTCGCTGATGTCGTTCTGTGGCTTGCATGTGGCTGGCATGGGTTGTCTATGGGCAACATTTTAAAAACTAAGTATATGGGTCATTGGCATCCATTCCCCCTGCAATGCTGACAGAGTGTCAAGACCAGATGGTGGCACAGTAGGAATGTATTCTATCTATGCCTGTTGCTGCCTCAACCCTTAAAATAGCATTTTCAGAGGGGCAGGTATTCTCAGAGGAGGAATGGGGCGGGGTTGAGGGTCACACTGTGAATGTGTGGATGGGTTTAGCCATAGCCCCGTGTTTCTGATAACAATGGCTAATTCTGTCAAGAGCTTTGCAAAGAGAAGAGGAGAAAGGTGAAAGGTGAAATGTCTAGACCTCTGCCCGGTCTGCAGCCCTCCTGGAAAGCTGTGTGACACTTGTTTTGGTTGCAGTATTTTCAAATACAGATTTACATTTCTTTGTGCTATTCAGGTCCGCCCCCCCCCTTTTGAAATGAGTTTATGCTTCCCTGGATTGCAGTCATTTTTATAGATGCTTTCTATGGTCTCCCAAGCAGTGTTTCTGAATTGACAAAAGCCCCTCAGAGAAGCAAATACACATGCATATGGACTCAGGACTGCTGAGTTTATAGGTTCAGAAGCCTTGATACTGACCAAATGGCTGGGTTATTTTAGGATGGTGTTTGATTGTACTATCCAGCATGGTAGACAAACACACCTGAACCTGGCAGGAGGTGCTTCTTCCTCTTGTGAAAGCCACCTTGGGGTTGCTTCAATCACTTCTCATTTTTATTTGGGAACCTGGCCACCCCTAAAAGCAAAGGAGGCTGGTAAAAAGCTGCCCCACGCCCAGACAAAAGTCAGGTTTGTTTGTTTGTTTATTCTAAAAGGAAACAAGCAACATTGAAGACATTTAACAGTGTCTGCCACTGCTCATTCTGAGGGCCTACCTAATCTCACCAATACGCATCCTCTCTCTGCAAGGGAGTCAAGTCCCACATCTGACTCAGCCAAGTGGGCTCACCAAGTCATTGGGCCAAAGTCAGGGCAAGAGCAAGGGCAAGCATAAAAAAGCTTACACTCCTAACACCCAGCCACCCCCCAAGCTTCCTTCTGCCAGTGCGCGCCAGCAGTGGAGGAACCGGAAAGCAGGAATAAATAAAAACTCCCGCTCAGAGCAGAGGCCGAAGGAAGTGCCCATACACCACTGATCCATAGCAATGACTTTTAAGTTCTGCTGGGTAAGAACCGGAAACTTTTCCTCTGTCAGCAGGCAAGTCTCTTGGTCAACTCACACAGAGTTTTGGCTTGTCCTCTTTAGGAGAAGCCTCCTTTGGCTTTCTTTTAGGATGAAAGAATGCTGTGCAGGAGATGTCCTTTTTGGTGTATGGTTTTTGACTCTTTTTAAGAGGCAAGCCACGCCCACTCCCAGTGACCCTGTCCGCCTCCCCGCCATCTTGATTCTCTCTGTTCTCTCTCTCGGCACGCGTGTCTCTCTATTGGGGCCCCCTCTGTCCCTCTTCTCTTCTCTTCCCTCTTCCCCTCTTTCTCCTCCCCCCTTTAAGTAATAAATATCCAATTCTATTCCATACAATGTGTCTNTATGGTTTTTGACTCTTTTTAAGAGGCAAGCCACGCCCACTCCCAGTGACCCTGTCCGCCTCCCCGCCATCTTGATTCTCTCTGTTCTCTCTCTCGGCACGCGTGTCTCTCTATTGGGGCCCCCTCTGTCCCTCTTCTCTTCTCTTCCCTCTTCCCCTCTTTCTCCTCCCCCCTTTAAGTAATAAATATCCAATTCTATTCCATACAATGTGTCTGCCCACATGTCTCCCACCCACGCGCCCGCCGCTCGCCACTGAGACTCTGCTCTGTCGGGGACTCACTGCCGCCTGCCCACCGCAGCTGCTCTGACAGAGATTTTTTAAAAAATCATAAAAGTGACCACAGCTGTTTTTAAAGCTTCTACCTTCCAGTAGAAGGGTGGAGCGCATGCAGCTCTCTAAATGTCAAGGGCTTATTATTAGTCAGGTCAGACTCCCAGTTGGTTTCCTGGACAATAGAACCCCTAGGAGGCTTAAACTATTTGCTTCCTGCTCATCTCGTGTGCAAATACCTATGGACAAGATGTGTTGTAGCATGGTTAGTGCCTAAGCCACCTCCTCCCCACTCTGCTTGGTCCCTGCATCTCAGTTGAAAGCATAACTGTCTTCAGTCCTTTGAGGCTTGGGGTGGGTGGGAATACCATTGACTTGATTTTCTTTGTCGCTATTAGCCCCGCAGAGGATTCTGGGTGACAGTACCTGGGCAAGACCAGAGGACAAAGAAAGAGAGTCTTTGCTAAAACTGCTCACTTAGAGGCTCCTGAAAAGACTTGACCCATGACTTCAAGTCTTTCTCTCTTGGCTGCGCTGCCTCTTGTGTTCATGCTCAGAATTCAGGCAGGTGCCACCCATATCCCTCCTCCTAGGGAACCCTTTCCTGACTCTTGTGGAAGATATACTAGCTCCATCAGCAGCTATACATAAAGTCTTTGGGAAGTTTCTGATTGGCCCAGTCGGCATCAGCATTTCAGTCCACCACTTTGTGATTCTGTCCATGGTACAGCATTCTTCTCTCCCTACTGTCTGAATATCAGTCCACCGTCATTTAGAGAGTCACAATAATACAGTTAGCTAGGCTCATAGGAACACAAAGTGCAAAAAAAGGCACTTTTTTCTTTTTTAATTCCTGAAAGAAATCAAGGCATGTGTTATTTGACAAGGAAGCAACACGATCCTGCGGGCATGCTGCCACCAGGAGGTGGCAGAAGTATACACTGGGGCCTAGAAGGCCTAGGAAACCTGGGGGAGAAATACCAAGGCACACTTCATGGTTTCACCCAATAAGATTTGCTCAGCCCCAGGCTATTTCCTGCCAAGTGCCCTGAGCCAAAAATTCACTGAGTTCAGAGCAGGCTGGGGTGAGACTCACCTGGTTCCCAAGGAGCATTCATGGTCCAGCTCAGGTTTGAGGCTGGTCCTGAGCTTGGCTGGGCTGGAGTCCTCCTGCCTCCAGCAAAAAGAATGAACTATCATTCTCCTTCTCTACGCCAAACAAGTTCTCCTCCTGCCGGCCTCCTCCCTCAGATCTGGATAGTGAGCCCCCACTCCATCCTGAGTGTGGAACAACACTCAGCAACTAGAGGCCCTGTGCCTGGCAGGAAAGGAGCTAAACACGGGAAATCCTCACCTTTCTGGGACTCCCTAACCTTGTCCAATCAACATGGAGGAGGGGAGGTTAACCAGCCTTCCCTCACTTCCTCCCCTTAGACAGGGTGCTGGGCCCAGTGAGGCTTCCAGAAACAGCTACCAAAGAAATCCCACCTGAGAACAGGACTGCCATGCTCAGGGAGGCAACACCAGCACAGATGCCCCGTGATTTCACTCTCAAAATCTCAACACACCCACCTCTCGAACTTTCTGAGTACGAGTCACACTCCATCTACACAACTGATGTCTCCCCAGGTTGGGATGCTCCAGTTCCATTTGCCCCTTTGAAATCATGCCCCATTTATCTGCAGCCTCTGGATCCCACTGTTTTCTTGAGACTTCTTTTTGCCTAGGTTCTGTGGAGCTTTAGCTCATGACTTTTCTATTCTCATTGCCAGGTTACCAAAAAGGCTGAGGGAAGTGGGGAAGGGGTTCTGAGAGATGGGCTTCTTGGCCCTGCCGTTGCTTGCTTCTCAACAGCCTACACAAAGGACTCTGTCCAGGACAGGGTCTCCTAAGCACTGGCTGCTCTGGGCGTGGGGCATAGGTTACAGGAATTCATTCTTGCACCCCCCAGACAGCTTTCCCCTTCAACCACACCATCCCTGGGGAGAGCAAAAGTGGAAATAAATTTGGAAATGAGCAGTGACTCTGGGGTTCTGGAAGACTCGAACCCATATGTGTTGGAAAGCTAAGTTACAGGGCAAAGCAGTTAGGGATCCCATGCTTTAATATCCCTAGACTCAAAAGCCTTGCTTAGTGTCTATTACTTATTATTGCCACTGGTTTGGAGGCCCTCTCCCACCCACCCCGCCTGCCACACACACACATCATCTAAGCACCCCTCTGTGGCCAACTGGGGCCACTACAAGACCTTCCTCCCCTCGGAGTCCTCTGCTGGACTGCTTAGCAACCTTGCCATCCTCCATCAAGATGTGGTCTGTTTCACTGCCCTATTGAGGCTAGGCAGGCCCAGGGATCATTTGGGTTGGATTCCAGTGGGGAGTGACATCATGCCTCCAATCAGTTTGGTTCTCCATGTTCTGCCTCTTGGAGGCAAGCCATTATGAAAGATGCTTGTCTGTACACGAGACCGCTATGTTATGGAGGGGCCTGTGAAGCCCACTGGAGGAGGGCACTGGAGAACAGAATGGCCTGTGGAGAGGGGGGATGGAGAGCATCAGGCACCAGGCACAGGACTTTTTAGAATTGTTTCATTTTATTAGCCTCATCATAAAATGTATAAATACACGCATCGAGCACAAATAAATGTATTAACATTCCAGAATATCTAAGTTATTGCTGGAAGCAATACTGATATTGTGGTCTTGAACAGATAACTTTAGCTCTCTTTGTCTTTGTAATATACTCCCATAGGACACGATTTCTCAGCCTCATATATTTGTGGTCTGGGTTAATTATTGTGGGGATGTTGATGGGCATTGCAGCCTATATAATCGTACCCACTTAGATGCCACTAATAACTTTCCAATTGTGACAAAAAAAACCCACCATGCCCCCGGTTGTTTGCAAGCATCATCTGTGGGTAACAAAGTGGGTCGAGCTTGTATGCCACTGCTTTATGAACACTCAAGGAACGCACTAGGTCTTGGGTTGTTTGACATTTCTTCAATTTGGTACCACCAACCTGGTACCGGATGGGTTGACAGTTTCATCTGAGCCCATGTTTTCAAGTTTCAGAGGAGGCTTTATTTTCTCACTTAATACGAAACATTTACACTGTTCCTAAGTCACACTATGCCACCAGGCTGTTTGCTTATTTTTTTTCTTTTTCTACCAAACACACATTCAGTCTCCTCAACCCACCCTGTTCTGTCACTCTCTTGAGAGCCATTTTCATTCGCTTTGGGCGTTCATTTTTGAAGCTTCATGTGTCTGTATGCATTTTTTACTTACCACATCCCTCTCCTTCTTATGCAAGTTCAAATACCAGAATCCCAGTTGTGTGTACACATGAGAATGGCTGTGTTGACTGGTGTGTCAGAGTGGTTGCTATACACCCTAGCTCAGGGAGGTGCCGAGAGTCCATCCTCAGTTGGGGGAGAAGGACTGATATAAACATCAAGGCCAAACTGCCTAGGCCAGATTTTCAGATTTTTGAATTTTATAGTGTGTGGGTATGGGGGGGGACACACTAGAGAATGGCTCAGTGGTTAGGAGCACTCTTCCAGAGGGCATGGGTTTGATTCCCAGCACCCACGTGGCATAGGCATATACAACTCTAGTTCCAGGAGATCTGTTCTTTCGTTTGTTTGTTTGTGTATTTTGGTCTCTGTGTATGTGCTTCTAAACACATCACACACATACACACATCAAAATAAAATGAAACCCTATACCTGACTCTACCCCTTGCAGCCAGTTGGCAGCTGCCCTAAACCTTCCCTCTGATGAAACTGGCAATTTTAAGGATGAGGGTGGCTAGGAGACATCCCTGTAACTTGGGACAAGGATGTTAGTGGTGTGAGGCACTTTACTTGGGATGGAAGAAGGTTCTTCTGGAAATGCCCCTTGGCTTGGCCAGTATGTGCTTGAAAGATGATGCCCTGCACGCTATTGCGCAGTAGAGTGCAATGGGATTTTTGAATGCTTTTATCACAGATAAAATGCTTTTTATCAGTTTTATCAGTGAGGAGGCAGATAGACTTACCTTGATTTGAACATTGCATGAGGTATGGAAACATCACATGCTGTCCCATAAGTATGTGTGGTTTTATGCTTTTATGTGTCAATTAAAAAAATATACTGAGGGAGGTAAGGTGGAAAAGGAGTTGACACCTAGAGCTTGACCCTGATTCGGAATTTGTATGAGCCTCTGGATCCTATCAATGGGATGTCAAGAAACTTCCAAACTTAGCCACGCTATCTAAGGGTAAAATCTATTAATATAATTTTTGTTATGAAAATTTTCAAACAGGAATGAAAGCCGGAAACCACAATGCAGGCCATTATCTGACTTCAGTAGTCACCAACACTTTGCCACAATTGTTTTAAACCACTGTTGTAAGCTATCCTTTCTTAGCATTTTAAAATGAATCCTGTATAACTCAGGTCATTTTAAATTTAAGCTTTGAAATTAAAATATATCCTTCTCCCCCCCCACCTCTCCTGTTGACTCTTTTAGTTACATGGCCTCTTACTTCTAAATACATAAATACAACCTAGTCAGTTGTATTTATACTTGTATGTCTATGATTTCAGGGTTGACCACTTGGTATCGGATAATCAATGTGGAAGCTCTTCCCTGGGAAGACTATTTATTCTCCTCTCAACATTGCTCAGCTGTCAGTAGTTCTTTGTCTCACGAGACAAGGTCTCAGGAGACTTGCCTCTTTCATATTAGCATGTCTGTTGGGGTTGTCTTTGTTTAGGTCTTGTTTAGGCAGCCGTGTTGATGGCACTTCCTGGGTGCAGCTTCTCTAGAAGTCAGTTTACTCTCAAATGCAACTTTTGGTACATTGTTAGAAGAGCCTTTTCGCATTTCATTCTAATGTCAATAGCATCCCCATAAAGTGAAAATATTAATTTGCCATTGCCTTACAGTATGTTGTCCAACGTTAGAGTTCTATGGCTATCTAAAAATTAAAAATTGCCCCTGACTTAAATCGAGGTCTATAGGAAATCATTTCGCTGCATGGGTGAACATTAAAGGCCACAAGCCTAGTAGAAGAGGTGCTGAGACCAGCTGTCAAGGGCACCGTGGCTATGCACTCCTCCCTAACTAACCCTCAGAGTCCTAAAGGCATCTGTCTGCACTCTGCCACAGCTGACAACTGTTTGTTCCCATGATCCCCTTATGACACAGTCTTCTCTTTTCATTCCCTTTCTCCTCTTATCGCACTCTGCCTGGTGAGGCTCCTTGAAGACATCTTACCAAGAGTGGCTGGCCTCAGTTAATCGGTCCTTGGCTCAGCGCTGGTTTTTCTCTTGTACAGAGAGCTTGTGATTTCACGGACGGGCAAGCTGGTCTTGTGGTGCGGGAGAATTGTCTGTATTCTGTCAATCATGTATTTTAATAAAACA
>LOJH01119056.1:927-12367 GCA_001685095.1 Ellobius talpinus
TGGTTTTCTTTAAGGGATTTGTTGATTTCTTCCAATTTTTTGTTTGTCTTTTCCCCCATTTCTTTGAGGGGAGTTTTCATTTTCTCTTTAAGGGCATCAAACGTTCTCTGAAAGTTTTAGGTCATTTTCTTCTGCTTCATCTTTATTTGAGTGTTCAAGTCTTGCCACTAGTTTTTGTTGGTGTTGTGTTGCTCTTTGTGGTGTTGAGTATATTCTTACCATGTCTACCCATCTTTCCCTCTGTTTTGTGTAGTTAGAGCTGGGTCTGTGGTGATCAATATTCCAGGTGCCGGTGGATCCAAGCCTCAGATGGTTGCTCCTCATGGTGCAGTCAGGCCATGGTTCCAGTCACCCCAGAGGTCACTCATTGTTCCCAGGGGTTGCTTTCCAATCCCAGGGGTCATTTGGACCTGCTCCCATGGAGGTTGCTTGCTTGGGGCTGCTCCCTCTGTGGTTGCTGCCTTGGGCATGCTCAGACAGAGGTCTGGTTCAGTCGAGCTGCTGTGGAGGTCACTGCCTCTGGCCTGCTCAGCCTGGGATCACTGGCTCAATAATTAAAATCTTTTCAGGGCCTACTTTTTGTGGCTTTGTTATTTCTCGGTTAAAGTGACCCTTATTTTGTTGTTTTAGTAAAAGATCCTAATTTTTCTTGGGATAGTATTTTTTGTTCTTTTTTCTCATATAAAGCAATGTATTTTGAGCAATTAATTTTGTATTTGATTCTGTATTGTACTTTAGAAAAACAGAAATAGTAAATTTTCTTGACCCCGTGATTTGAAATTCTCTCGTGTGACACAGGTAAAATATGGTAATCTCTCTGACATAGCTCATTAATCTTCTAACCCTGTATTAAAGCTATTAGAACTTATTTTTAAATAAAAATAAAAGAAACATTGATAGTGATTTTAGAAAGATAAAAATGTGCAGTTTGGGAAGGCATAGCAGAAATGTTACTGTTCTTTAGTGCTTATGAAAACTTTGTTTTAACTTATTTCAGCACCTGTAAGCTGTGACCTAATAAATGAGAAGGTTCTAAAACTGGTTACTGGAAAGGACTCTCTGTGTCAGATTATCAGGAAGCTCATCTGTTTAATATTCTCATCTAAAGGGGACACAGGATGTGGTGGCAGAGAGCATCATGACACAAACTCAAGCAGACAGACATCTGTGGGCTGAAAGCAATTAATATCTTTAGTGTTGAAAATACTTTTCTAAGTGAGCTAGAAAAGCTGACATCAGGGATTGAGTTGATGAATGCATTTTTACCCTCAGTAGGTTTTATTTTTTTCTACTTAACTTACAATAATATTGAGAAGAGAAATGAGTTTAGAACTCTGGATTGTGTTGAACAAACAAAGTATTAATGCTGAATACTATGCATCTTAAAAACTAAATCAAAATGTAAAAATAAACCTTTGTATAGGGGTCCTATATAAAAGAAGACAAACTGTAATCTAAAGGTAACTTATGTAACATTTTAAAAATCTAATTACTCTTTTTATAAAATAAATGAAGTATAATAATTTAATTAATTTCCTTCTTAATATGCTAAATAATTTTAATATGTAAATTTTTGGTAATTTACCTATAGATTTTATATAAATGTGGTAACTCAGCCTCCCATGGCCTTGTTTTTCCCTCTTGACATTTACTTAACGTACTTTCTTATTTACCTCAGAATCCAGCGTTCCTTTCACTAGATTCTTTTACACAAAATACCTATTTTGCGTATACCAAATTGAAGTTTCAATTTTCTCAAGGGGCTTTTAAGAATTTTTTTCTGCTCTAAAATAAAACGTTCCTAATAGCTTTCAAAACATAAATGTCTTATTCTCCTACTTTCAACAATCTAAAAGCATATTTAATAGAAAAATATTGGTAGACATTTTGAGATGTATATTATGTTTCTATGTTTAAACCTTAACAGAGCAAGAAAATTATTCAAAGCATGTTGTATATTTGGAATGGATTTCTACATAAAGATCAGGACAATTACAGATTATATTTAAAAGAATTTCAAAAGTAATTTAATTTTAATGATGCTTGATAGCAATAAATTACATGCCTAAATATAGAAGCTAGTAAGTAAGAGAGCTGGGGTTAAATCTCATGCTTTTCTCTGTATTAACACAATATTTTCTCCTATATGATTTCATTTATATGTGTCCTGCTTATTATTTGTTGAGTGTACATTCTCAGAAATGTGTCCTTAGACTAATCTGTGATATGAACTTCAAAGGTGTGTTTATACAAAGTAAAATGATGACAAGATTACTAGGTTGACATATGCTATGAAACCATTATAAATACATAGTAATGTCCTTGCTCAAAATGTGTATGTGTCACTGTGTTGTCCCCACTTACATAGTTCTCCTTTAGCTATTATTAGATATTATTGTGATTTTTCTCTTTAAAATTGACCTCCATCCATGTAGAAGATACTGAAGACAGTACAATCATGCAGGGGTAAGTATTGGAAAGATCAAAACTCCAGAACCTGAAACACAGCATTTACCAGACTAGAAAGAAGGGAGTTCCACTGAATGACAGTGTGTCTTCCAGGGATTACATCAGAGACTCTACCTAGTCCTTCTCATTTAATTTACACAAACACCTTTGTTAGATTATTTCCCTCTTTGTTGTGATGTGATACCTGACAAGAAACACCTTAAGGTAGGAAGGGTTTGTTATGGTTTATACCTTGAACCTACAGTACATCATGGCAGAGAGTAGTGATGGCAAGATCAGATTTTGACTGTGGCAGCAGAAGCATGAGGCTGCTTAGTCCCATCTGAAAGGACAAGTAGGCAGAGTCATAGTGACTGAGCTAGAAGTGGGGACTCAGTTGTAGTTATGGAAGCCTGCCTCTTAGTGATCCATGTCCTCCATCTTGATCCCCAAACCTTAAAGCTTTCACAATCACCAGAGACAATACCACCAGATGGGAACTAAGCGTTCAAATACATGAAATTCACATTTGAATCATAACCCATGTATTCTAGTTAGTTTTCTATTCCTGTGCTGAAAACCCATGACTGCTTGTCCCAGTCACCTTTCCACATGAAGGGAAGTGAGGACAGGCATTCAAGGCAGGGACCTGGAAGCTGAAACTAAAGCAGAATTCATTGAAGAATGCTGCTTACTGATTTTCTCCTCTTGGCTTGCTCAGTTTGCTTTCCTATTCATACCAGGACCACTTGCTCAGGAAAGGCATTTCCCACAGTGGTCTGGGCCTTTCCACATCAATCATCAGTCATGAAAATACCCCTCAGACTTGCCTTTAGGTCAGCCTGATGAGGGCATTTTCTAGCTCAAGTTCTCTCTTCTTAGATGACTTTAGCTTATGACAAATTGACAAAACATTAGCCAACACAATGTCTAGCAAGGTATTTTATATATACACTGTTATACACGAAGAAACTGAGTTTTGGCAAGGTTAACAGTGTCTATCACTGCCTGCCAACCCATGCCAATCACTATCATTAGAAGTAGCAAACCTAGCAATTGAAGTTCAGCTAGATGAGATCCATGATAGAAAGCAAGGAAGATAAACCTTTTAAAGTTTCTCAAGAAATTCTTGAATTGATAATTGGAGCAAAAGTATTTCTAATTCCAGATGAGAAATATTTTGTAGCTTACAGCTTTATTTTAAATGGTGGTTAAATTAGCACTATTAATATTCTTTAAATACATTACTGGATTTTAGTACATTCCTTGCAAGGATGCCCTTTCATTATTGTTTATAATCACCCTGGAAGTCAGTGCTATAAGACAAAAAAATAAAAGAAATGTATACATATACATATAAAAACATTTCCTTGTTCACAACTGACATTATTATCCAGGTTGACAATTAAGAGCCTCCTGGACCTATTAAGCAGTTATAGAAATGTTGAAACTGGTGCTCACAAATGGAACACATTCTTATATTTCAGTACTGAACATCTGGAGTTTGAAATTAAAACCCTCCAAATGAAACATTAAAGTATAAATCCTATCAAGACAATATAAAATCAATGTGTAGAAAATAATAAAACCCTAAAGAATGTGTCTATGAATAAGTAAGTCATTGGAGAGCCAGGAAGTCTTGTTATTTTCAAGATGTCCATTCTCAACTTCATCTATAGATTCAACACAATACCAGTCAAGACCCCTGAAATGGAACAAATGCATTTGAATGAAGCAGTCATAGGCAAGAAAACTGTTATCAGAACATTGAGGAGGACAGTCAGAGGACCAGGCCTACCTGTCCTGGAGAGTTTTGTGAAGTTATAGTAATCCAGTGTTTGTCTGTGAGATAACAGACAAATATGTAAATGGAACTGAGTCCAGGAATCAGCCCACATAGAAATGGGCTCCACTGGTTGTTGACAAAAGGCAACATCACCTTAACGAGAAAACATATTGATTCCCAGCACATAGAACCAGAATGTGTACTTTCATTTATTTGGTCTTTAGTGCAACACAGATTTTAACTTTAGCAACCCCAAAGTTACACATTCTTTCATCATTGTTGTATCATTTATGCTTTACCATGTCCAGGGGTAATTAGTATTTCTTCATATGTTACAGTGGAGGAGCTGCATAACTCTGTATCTTGTTTGGACTGAGGTCTACGCTACTTTTTTGGTGACTTTAAAAGTTTTTAAAATGTCTTCTTTGTTGCACTAAAGGCCAAATAAAGAGAATGAGAAGCTGCGAACATATTTGTAGGAGTCATATTTGATAAAAGATTTATTCAAATATATGAACAACTATTACAACTCAATAAAGAGAATAAATAGCCTGATTTAAAAATGTACAAAAGATCTAGGTACATAGTTCCCCAAAGAATAGACACATGTAGTAAAGAAGTACATGAAAATGCTGAATACCATGTGCTGCTAGGGAATTACAGACTGAAACAAGGAGGTATCAATATACACTCACTAGGGCTGCCAGTATCCTAAATACTGGCAGCATCAAATGTTAATAATGATGTGGATGATCAGGAACCTATTTATGGTGGAAAGAACTGCAACTTGGCATAAGGACTCCAGAAAGCAGAATGGTAGTTTGCTTTCTTTTTGTGAAGCAAGGTCTCATTATATACCAGGCTGATGATGGTATCTATATCTTGAGGTGACTTTGAACTTCTGATGCTCCTGTTTCTGCTTCCATATTGCAAGGTTTACCAATACATGCTACCAGATCTGATTTACACAATTTCAGTATAAAACTTGGGTTTTCCCATACGCTACATTCTACAAAAAGTTCCCAACATTCTACAAACCTAGTTACATCCTCAGTCCCAAAACAGTTTACTTTTCCATGCCAGGCATGTTCTAGTCTTNTTGTATATAATTTTGTAGTAGGTTTAGAACTCTCTTATTTAAACAAAAGGGGGAAGTGCTGTGGGAAGGTTTATAGCTAGCAACTACCCACCTACTGGGGCATAGCCTCATAGACCTGGATGCAGAACCCTTAATAAACATGGGTCTATTTCTTAGTTCTGAGCTAGTGTGAGATTCCTTTTTTTGAGGGTCTGAGCTCTCCATCATCATTATATCATGCATGATATAATGCACTCAATAGGTTATAAGTGAGAATACATATATTTACAAAAGTACATATGTGTTTGCAATGACAATTAGTGAAAATGAGGCCATCAGTTGAAGCAAGTAAGAGTACATGAAAAGGTTTGGAGGGAGAAAAAGGAAGGGAAATATTGTAGTTAAATTATTTCAAAAATAATCAATGACACCAACAGCAAAAAAATGAAGCCTGAAAAATCTGAAAAAGAAAGGAAGATAAATAGAATGAGAAGTGAAGGAAACATGAAAGAAAGGAGGGAGGAAGGGAAATGGACAAGGTGGAAAGAGAGACCAGCAAGTGGTGAAAAAAACAATGGAGACTATGTTTCAGGTAAGAGCATGTGTTGAAAAACATCCAGGATGAAAAAGAACAGAAGGAAAATACTTAGAGAATCAGTTGAGTTATGGAGGTGAGAGTGGTCATGAAACATGAGGAATATACAGAAAATGATACATATATATTTATGATATGGAATCAAGAATGTGGGCATGGTAAAGCCTGAGGGATTCCAGGTGTCAATCCTTATAGGTGTCTTCTTGAGCAGAGAAAGCCAGCAGCATCCCCTGTGACCTGGGATACACTGGGCCACTCTAGGCTGGCTGGACTTCTACAAGTGCTGATGGTGCAATTTTGTATTCTGTCAATTTAGTTTTAAATAAACACTGATTGGCCGGTAGCCAGGTAGGAAGTATAGGTGGGAAAACCAGACAGGAAGTAGAGGTGGGACAATGAGAACAGGAATATTCTGGGAAGAAAGAAGCTCTCTCACAGTCCTTCCCAGACCACGGAAGAAGCAGGATGTGACCTGCCCTGATGAAAAAGGTACTGAGCCATGTGGCTAACATAGATAANAAGTATAGGTGGGAAAACCAGACAGGAAGTAGAGGTGGGACAATGAGAACAGGAATATTCTGGGAAGAAAGAAGCTCTCTCACAGTCCTTCCCAGACCACGGAAGAAGCAGGATGTGACCTGCCCTGATGAAAAAGGTACTGAGCCATGTGGCTAACATAGATAAGAATAATGGGTTAATATAAGTTATAAGAGCTAATACAAAGCCTGAGCTAATCAGTTTATAACTTATAGAAACCTCTGTGTGATTTTCTTTGAGGCTTACTGGCTGTGGGAACTGGGCAGGACAGAAACCCCAACAAGCAAGGGCCCCCATGTTACATGCTGACTCAGAAGCTTTGGGGTCCTGAGGTTGGAGTGATGAGTATGGTTTTACTCAGGTTATCTAATAGTCAGCTGCCAATGGGATATTTGTAAAATATGGTCAGTCATTATCTTAGTCATAGGCAAACCTACAGTTTCCCGTCAGGAAAGAGGAAGCTGGCACCATGTTGGGGTGTCATCAATGTTGTCCTGGTTAGCACAGGTGAAAAAAGCAGACTTATACACCATCTTTTGGAACTTTCTTTCTTTTTTTAAACTGAGCTAGAATGCACAAATAAGAGGTATTTCATGGAAGTTTCCCACAAAGACTAATGGTTTTGCAGTAGCACTGATTTATCATCCAAGAGACCAGTTCGTAAAATAGAAATGCAATAAAACATAATGGGGAGTGGTTTTCCCCTGTCGCTCCGTGCAGCTCTTATTGACATTACCGGGACTTGCACATGATTTGGGGAAGGGGAGTCTGTATGGTGTTGCCAAAGGCTTTATTTTAGACAGATTCAATGAGAAAATCCCATGTGTTTTCTTCAGGCACAAAATAGAATAAAAAGAGAGACACAAGGCCTGTCCTTGGAGTTTACCGTGCCTTTTGTTGGTGTAATTTGATTTATTTTCCTGTTCAGGGTATGAGAACAGGGCAGGGGAGCCAGAAGGTTCAGAGGGAAGAGGGTGCTGTTTTATTGCTGCAACTTAACGTGCAGAGAATGAATTTGCTATAATCATTTCAAAATATACCTTTTGAATGTGCATGTCTTTCGTGTCGATTTAGCATTCCACGTGGCATATTTGACTCCACCCCCAATTCTGACAGTATATAAAACCATATCAGAAGGGGGAAAAGTAAAGTTTTTTTCACTCCTAATTCAATCAGACTTCTAAGCCTCTCTGGAATTGAGGCAATTGCTTTTTGCATCTGGTTTTTCTTACTTAGCGAGTACTGTCTTTGAGGTTGTAAGTGTTACCTAGAGGGTAACATTATTCCATTAATTTTTTTAATAAAATAAATGACACATTTTCATGGTACAATATGTGAAAAGTATACAGCATTCAAATATAAAAGCCAATGATAATATTACCACCCAGAAACAGTACCATAGTGCTATATTGTGGACAACACTCATGTATATTTTAAGGAATTAACATTTTTAGATCTTGCCTTGTAAGTTGTTTCATGATAGTCATTTCTCCATGTCTTTGTAGGGCATTTGAAAACATGATTTCAATGGCTGGATAATTAACTACTTATTAATTAATTATAGAAGTTTAGGTTGATTCTAAATTTTTGCTAATAACCATATTTCTTTTTTATAATGTTTTGTGCATGAAATTGATATTCAAGTCTTACAGCTTTTCACATATTTACTGTGTTGGTAGGTACAATTATTCTAGCTTAAACCTTTTGTTTTCGTTAATTTGATTAATCAAACAACCTAGCAGTAACTCAAATATTGATTTGCCCATGAAGACATTATTTGGTGAGTAGAAAACATTTTGGAACACCATATAAATCCTCCTATCTCAGTCTGGGGTTTGCTTTAGCTTGGATTTACGTATCAGTTCTGAGCAAATGTTTTAGTGCTGGAAGCTACAGGTTTTATTAGAGAATGCTTAGAGACAGCTTGTCTTCAGAAGACACGTTATTACTCATGGACTAAGAAAGAACTTTCCATGTCCACATCCTACTAATGTCTGAAAAATGTCTACACAAGGATCAAAACTCACATTCCTAGTAGTCTGGGAGTCAAGGTGCTGCCTTGAGACAGTGTGTTGTCTCTCAGTACCAGTTACATCCTTAGATAAGGAGATGAATGGGCTCTGCTCAAGAGCCAGAAGTTCTAAGCCTAACAGAGCGAAACTCAACTGCTGAGGGAAAAGAAAGCTAGAGAACGGGCTCAGTGCTCACTGCTCTTGCAGGGCACTAGGGTTTAGTCCCCAGCACCCACATGGCAGCTCATAACCTCCTGTAACACCAATGAGCTCTGGGAGAACCGATGACCTCTTGTGGCCTCTGAGGGCTCCTGAATACATATGACACACATAAATTCCAGAAGAATCACACATATACACATAAAACAGAACCAGAAAGAAGTAGATCTTAAAAAGTGCTGAGAAAACATATTTTGGAACATTCAAATAATGGGGGATATCACCTCTAGAACATGACCAGAGTCTTTTCTTTTAAGGATTTTAATTTCTTTTCTCTACCCTGATTCCCATTTTCCACCTTTAGCACCGTGGCCCTGAGTTCTAAACTGAGAGTGACAGTGATGTCAAGGCCTACAACAGCCATGAAACACTCTGTCCCAGTGAGCATCGGCCAAGTTCTTACAGGGCAAGACTCATAGATGGGGGGGGAGTGTTAAGAGTGAATTCATTCTACACAACAGTCACCCACATTCAGAGGGCCTACTTTGGTCTTATGCTGGTTCCCCAGCTGTCAGTCTGGGGTCAGTGAGCTCCCACTAGCTTGAGTCTGTTTCTGTGGGTATCCCCATCATTGTCTTGGCCCCCTTGCTCATAATATCGGAGAAGGTGTGGGAGTGGAAGGGCAGGAGGGAGAGGGAACTGGGATTTGTATGTAAAATAAGAAAAAAAAGGAGAATTCATTATATACTACTTACCTTATTTTCTTGGTGTTCTGAGTTTCAACAAAATTTAGGTTTTTTATTCATTCCATGTTATCTAAAAGGCTGGTTGACACACTCCTGCTGGTGGCAGCATTAGGTTTACATTCTTAATCTGTTCAACTCCATTGGCCTGTGGGCTGGAAGCTAAGCTTGATTTTATTCAACCCATTGTTTATCAAAATGTGGATAAAGAAATAAGTCCTTCTTTCATAGGAATATATCCACCCATAGAGTTCAGAATTGCTGCATCAGAATAGAGTCCAAAGAACCAAAAAGCAAAAACGAAAGTACATCAAGTCCTTTCTTTCAAATGCAGAGCTTTTTGAAGATAATCCCTTGTCTCCCCTCCTCCTCCCTCCCTTTCCTTCTCTTCTTTTATCCTCTTCTCTTGTCTTTTTCTTTTCTTAGACAGGGTTATTACTAAATAATTGCCAACTCAAGATCCCACTGCCTCAATCTACTGAGTACTGAGGTTAGTATGTACATACCTGGCTCTATTTTATTTCCATTTTCTCTTTTCTTAAATATCCTGGACCATTAAACAGTCTTGTATCAGGGTACATGTAAAAACAGAATCAACATTTGTCTTCTCAAAGGCAATAATTTTCAGTTGTGTTAATCGTCACATCTCTAAAAGTATGTGTGCGTGTAGCTATTTATTAATACAATTAAAATGGTGAACAAGTTATTTAATTAGGATTCGTGTTTTATATGACTTTTAGTATAATTTTTATTTCTCAATACAATTAAGAAATTAAGAAGCTTGTTATGATAACATTAAGTTTTTTTTCCTGTCCTGCCACAGTGCTTGACATAGTTTCTCTTGAATTTCTGCCTCCTTTTGTTTCTCTTATAGAGATAAACTTCTTTGAAAATATGTTTCTTGTCCCTGTTTCTTCCACTAAACTCGGACAGAACTCTTTCTTCTTTTTAATCATGACAGAACCTTCTAGAAGTCTGTCTCAGTTCTTCTCTCCCTTGAGCATTTTGCTTTTCCACTCCTTGCTCTCATTTTTGTCTGGTTTGCAGAGGGCTCTAGAAGGGAAGCAGATTATTTGTTATCTAACTTTGCAGAGGTGATACCCTGAGTGCTATCACTATGGATGGGTTTTGACTGGAAGGGTAGATGTCTCCAAGGAGTAATTTTGAGGTGGGACTTTATGAGTGGCACATCTTTGTACAAAGAGGTAAGACAAGAGGGAAGGGCTTAAAGGGGAAATGGCAGAGTGGGGGAAAGGGCCCAAGTCCTGCAGAAAGGGATGCTTCTGAAGGCCAGGGCACTGGGCTCCACAGCATCCCATTGGCAGGCTCTTTAACAACTCATAAGGCAGGGAAAAGAAAAAGCAGAATGGCTTTTTTTCCCTCTTAACCATATCAGCACTTGGTGGAAGGCTGGTCAGGTAGGGGAGTGGGCCAATCACCTACAGGGGTAACAGTCTTTCATAATGCACCAAGTAGACGGCCTTCACTTTGTGGGGAGACATAGCAGCCGCTTTGGTAATAGTCGCTGGAATGGTTATAGGAGTTATTTGATTAGTTGTCAAATTAACACTCTTACTAACACACGTGTATATCAAGCTTGGAATCATGTAACTCAATCCACACAGATGTTACTTTCCTGGGAAAATCTCCCTCTGACAAGGTGGCTGCTGAAGAGACTTTTCTCCTCCCACTCTGTTGCCTTGAGGCCCACTGTCACCATTTCCTCTGAGGAGGGCAGTAGAGACCCACTGATGAGGCTGTGGCTGAAAACTCTTTGTTTCTTTTTCCTGCTGGATTTGCCTTCTTTCCCTGCATAATTTGATCACCCATGCTCAGGGGAATCCTGGTGTCCAGGGGCAGGTTTCCAATGACTGTAGCTCAGCACAGTTGACTTTAAAAAGAATAGAGTCACAAATGCACACTGTAAAAGTGAAATCTAGATCAGGACACAGTGCTCACCTTCCCTGGTCTCTGAAGCCTCCAAAGCCGCCTTGGCCACTGGAGGTCTCAACTACTGCAGGAGTTGATCTGGAACTGGGGTCCACGTCTCTAAATACTGCAGCTGTTCATGTATGATTCTGC
>LOJH01119566.1:406-10645 GCA_001685095.1 Ellobius talpinus
ATAAGCTGTGCTTAACTCTATTCTTTTTTTTTGTCTAGAATTACTTCCCAAGCTCTGTCAGGCTTTATGTGGATGTAGTTGTCCACATGGGCACCATTTGTTGTCGGGGTTTCTGTCCTGCCTGGTTCCTGCAATCCTTAATTCCCAAAGAAATCACACTGAGGTCTACATTAACTATAAACTGATTGATTGACCCATTAGCTCAGGCTTCTTATTAACTCATAACTTATATTAACCTATTATTCTTATCTATGTTAGCCACATGGCTCAGTACCTTTTTCAGCGAGACAGTCACATCTTGGTTGCCCTGTGGTTGGGTAGGGACTGCAGACCAAGCCCTCCTCTTTTTAGAATTCTCCTGGGTGAATATGGAACACTTCGGGATGCTGGCTTAGAAAAGAGATTGGACATTTTAAGTAGGATTTAATGGGCCATACTAGTAGGAACGTGGAAGACAGTGGTACTGGGGGTGATTTGAATTGTAGGGGCCTGGCTCAAGAGGTTTCAAAGGGGAAGAATTTTTGTATGTGGCCTAGAGACTCTTCAGTGATATTTTGGTGAAGAATGTGCTTGCTTTCTGTCCTTGCCCAAAATTCTGCATGATGTTAAATTGAAGAGTTTTGAATTGATTGCATTTGCACAGGAGATTTTGAAACAACCTAGTGTGGACTGTGTCCTGTGGTTATTAGTGGCCATGCTTGTGCAGATCTATAAGGAAAAGGAACAAACTGAGTAAGGAAAAATGCAAAATGTACAGTTCAAGGAGAAAAGAGACACTAGGAAGTGTAAATAGATTTAAAAACATCCTGATGCTAAGTGGAATAAAGGGACCTCATGGGAAGGATGGAGCTCCACCTCAGGCCAGGCTTTGTGAAACAAAAGGGAGAAATCTTCCTTTCCACCCACCCAGCTGCTAGTGTGGGTCTGGGATAATAAATCTACTCCAGCCATGTGCCACAGAGAGGAGAAAATGTCAGGAAAGCATGTGTGAGAGCCGAGGGCATAGGCAGGCAGGCTGCCAGGGGTGGGCAAGACAAAAGCAAGGTCTGTGCAAGAGGGTGTTAATGGGGCAAATGAATACAGTCCTTGGTAGCTAACCACAGCAAGGGGAAGAAGGGAGAGGGAGAGGGGTGGGTGTCTCTGGTCCCCATTTCCATTTTCTAGATGTGGTGGGCTCAGCCTTACTGTGTTCAGGACCAAGATCAAAGCTGGAGCGCTTTCCTGTGGAATGCATTCTTGCTGCATGCGTGTGCGAGTATCTTCGCACACACATCCTTGGCTCTGTGTGTGTTTCCAGGCTCACCACAGCAATTAAATGTGTGTGAGAACTCTGGCTTTGGATGTGCACATAGAGGTCTGAGAATCCCTCTGGGGTGACAATGAGTTTATATGAAATGTTCCTAGGGCACCATGGGACTGGGGCCCCAAATTCGAATGCCACACAGACTAGGTTCACACTATCGTTAGCACTCACAGGCAATGAATCCCAACCCATGACCCACAAAGCCCTCACTATAGCTTCCACCCCAGTCATCAGGGGGAGTTGTTATGCTGATCTTGAGGAATCACCCAAGGAGGCTGTGATGGAACGTTTCACTTCAAGTACCCTATTTAGAGCCTGACACATTGGGGGCTAATGTCCTGGACACCCCGACTTTAAGTATCTTGCTTTAATCGTGTAAGCTGTGAATTCTATGCAAGTGTTGACCCCTAACCTCTCTTAGCATTTAGACTCGAGGTGTGTCACACAGCCTTTATTGCCCTGCCCTGGGAGGTGCTGGTGTCACAGACCTTGGCAGGAGCTTGGTGATCCAACACACATGCACAACCTGAGAGGATAGGAGGGTTTAAACCCAGGGCAAAACCTTGAGTGGTGGATGGATGTGGAAATAATTCTTTGGGTCAGTCTTTGAGCCCATGAATCTGAGAGCTGATGTTGTCTGTACCATTAATATGCCCTTCCTGTTGAGTTTTAGCATAATGCCCAAGAGAGGCCAGGCAACCTTCTCATTCTTGCTCTTTCACATAGGAAGTAGTTAGTTTTCAAGCTTCCTCTGTGTTTTTCTTTTTAATTTCATTGATTAATTAATTAATTTTCAGATGGGATTTTGCTGTAGAGCCCAAGCCTTTTCCAAAGTTGCAGTCTCTGTGCTGCTGTCCCCCAAGCACTGGGATGGTGGGCACATGCCACCGTACCCAGCTGCCCCCCAAGCACAGCTCCTTGGCCATGTTCAGCATGTTGTTAAGTATTCTCGGTGTCTCAGCTTCAACCATTCTAATATCTCAGTTCTGAGTTTCCACCCGGCTCTTTTAGATAATTTGCTTTTGGCTCTCTGGAGTCTATTTGATCATGATCACTGTATTTCCCTTTAATTCTTTTAACCTATTCGTTGTCAGGGCCAAAGGAAACTCCAATTCCCCAGACTCCAAAAGATAGTTCAGTTCTAGGCTTTCACATCCCCGCGGCTTCATCTGAGGAAGATTCAGGGTCCGTGTTCCTGCTGTGTATGCTTTGAGTTGCACAGGGATGGTTGCAGCATTCTACAGAAAACCAAAGAAAGAAAAGACAAACTTCAGAATCTTGGGGTCACAGCACTGTCAGCCTCAGAGGCTCAGGTTGGCAGTGTGTATGTGCACATGAGTGTGTGTGAGTGTGCTTGAGTGTGTGTCTGTGTGTGTGCTTGAGTGTGTGTACGTGAGTGTGTATATGTGCGTGTGTGTGTGTATACATGCTCTGTTTATGTGTCCTTCCCCTGTTTGGGACGTCTGCCTTCCTCTCTATCTCCAGGGCTTAGCACACAGCACACAACAGACATTTGTTGAAGAAGTGAGGATTTGGCCTTCATTGCTGGAATTTCCAAATGGGAAGGTCCAGATCACTGTCCAGCCATGAACATGTTGGTCCCTCAGGCTAAGCTGAGACACAGAAAGCTATTTGGAAACACACTGGACGGGTCTAATGAGCTATTTGCAGGCATCAAGGTGGAAGAGACATCAGTTCAGCTGGACACTTTGTCGTGAAGCTTTTGACCCGGGAGTCTCTGATCTGGGATTTTAAGTGGCCCGAGACCAATACAGGGAAGTATCAGGCCTGCCCCAAACAGGTGCAGACACCTTCTGCAGATCCCCATGCACGAGATGGCATCGTTTACATTCAGAGCCATAGTCCCCAGCTTTCTGGGCTAACGTCCTGACACAGAACCCTAGCTCGTGTCCCCAGGCCTATAAGTCCCTCCCAACAGCATCTTCTCATACTGCTTTATGTCTGCCCTCACCCCAGTGACACTAACTGTGCTAGCTGGTTTTATGTCGACTTGGCACAGGCTAGAGTCATCAGAGAGAAGGGAACCTCAATACTGTCTCCTTAAGATCCAACTGTAGGCAAGCCTGTAGGACATTTTCTTAATTAGTGATTGATGTGGGAGGACTCAGTCCAGTGTGGGTGGTGCCACCCTTGGCAGACAGTCCAGGGTTCTATAAGAAACCAGGCTGAACAAGTCATGGGGAGCAAGCCACTAAGCAGCACCCTCCATGGACATCAGCTCCTACCTCCAGGTTCCTGCCTTGAATAAGTCCTGTCCTGACTACCTTCAATGACGATGATATAGAAGTGTAAGCCAAATAAACCCTTTCCTCCCCAACTTTATTTTGGTCATGGTGTTTCACTGCAGCAATAGAACCCCTAACTAAGACACTACCCATGTGTCCCTTCATCCCTGGTCCTTTCTCAGCACATCATCCAGCCTTAGGTGCCTTACACATTTCCAACTGTGAGATATGACTCTTCCGTTTGCTTTACTCATTTTTCCTCCACCTACCTCCACCCCAGGCCAGAAGCCCCATCAAATGATTTACTCATTCACTATGAATCTGTCAGGTACCCACAGGGTCCAGGGCCATTGAGAGTCTGGAACCAACAGTGGGATGTGACAGCTAAGACACATTTGTATTTCAGTTGACGCAGCAGAAGATGAACGAACGAGCCCTCAGATACGCGCTGTGTGTGGCGCGCTGTGTGTGGCAACCGAAGCTCTAGGTGCCACAGAGAATGGGATGAAGAGAAAAGAATTCCTATAGGAGGAATGGGGGTACAGGGAAGGGGATTTTCCAGAAGCCTCCATCAGAATGGGTCTCATACATTCCCGGTCAGAACTGCATCTCATGCTCTCCTCAGGCTGAGAGTGAGTCTTGTTCACCACATGGACAAAGTGTTTCCAGTGGCCAAGGCTGCAGCTGAGAGCTGGGAAAGGTGCCCAGCGCCACTCAAACGTAGCCAAGGAGATCACGTTAAGATCTTGCCCCAATATCCTTGAGAATAAGTGGAGAGTGTGTAGATTGAGGGCATAGCGTGGGAGGTCCAGCAGCTCAGAGGCAGGTAGGGGTTCTTAGAAGGACACTAGGAAGCTTTTAGAAAACACTGAGCGGGGGACTGGGAAAGCCAAGGACACAGCTTGTTCCTGAGGGTCGGGCTCAAGAGGACCAGAGCTGGGGCAGTGGCTAGAAACTGGCACACCTTGGGAGTGCCATCTTTCAGGTCCTCCTTTAAAGCCTTGACTCTCCCACACATCTGGAAGCTTCTAGCTCAGGATGAGCCTGACTCCCATCCTGTCACATCATGTAATCTCTATAGGAACCACCGGCTGAGTCCCCAGAGTGTGGGGCACCTTCTGAAGTGAGAGTCATGACTTAGTTGCTTGCTTGTTTATTTTGTATGTAAGTGTTTATTAATTTTATTATGTATAACAGTAATGGTTAAAGAAGAGGAGGCCAAAAATTTGGGAGAGGAGAGGGTGAGCATGGGAGGGGTAGGAGGAAGAAAGGGGGAACCATACAATCATCTTTTTTAATTAAAAAAATTCGAGATTATAACATAATTACATAATTTTCCCCTTCCCCAACTTTTCCCATGTACCCAAACCCTCACTCTTATTCAAGTTTGTGGCCTCCTCCTCCTTAGTTGCACACACACACACACACACACACACTCCTAAATAAATCTACTCAGTCTGTATAATGTTAACTGTATGTATGTTTTCAGGGCTGGCCACCATTTGGTATTGGATAACCAATGGGTGTGTTGTGGGACAATGGTCTTGTACTCTATAAAGATTTGTTTCTTGTACCTGCTTAATAAAATGCTGACTGGCCAGTAGCCAGGCAGGAAGTATAGGTGGGGCGACCAGAACAGGAGAATTCTNCTAACACAGACAAGAATTATGGGTTAATGTAAGATGTAAGAGTTAGTTAATAAATTAGTTAATAAGGGCTGAGCTAATAGGCCAACCAGTTTATAATTAATGCAGGCCTCTGTGTATTTCTTTGGGATTGAACAGCTGTGGGACTGGGCAGGATGGAAACCTCTGTCAACAAGTGTGTCCTTCCCTGAGAAGATTCCCCACTCTTAGTGTTCCTTAGCTGCCTGTAGTTCTTTGTCTAGGGCTGAGGCCCCTGAACTTCCCATCTCTGTTAGCATGTCTATCAATGTCATTCCCTTTTCAGGTCTTATTTTGTAGCCATGTTGGTGAGATTTCATGGGTGTAGTTTCTCTGACATTCCTGAGAGACATGATCTCAGAGCAAAGTCCCTGTTCCTCCAACTTGTACACTCTTTCTACTTTCCTCTTCTGCAGGGATCCGATCCCTTGGGGGCAGGAGTTGAGTTGCAGATGGAGCAGATACAAGTTATGGTTTTATTAAAAAGACATTTTTAGCAGTGACTTCAGGTGTTTAGAGAGAAAGATGCTGAGAAATAATGAGACCCACTCCAGCCTGAGCACAGACGCTTGGGAGTCTCAAATGCCTTAGCACTAGCCATCTCTTCCACTTCCAAGGCTCCCAAGTTACATCTCAAAGGGTGGCTAAGGAACTCTGTCTTTCTCAATGAGTAATGCCACGGGGTGGCTCTGGGGATGCCCGGGATGGGATCAGAAACTGAAAAGGTATATCCAGGAGCTGCTAGGGTTGCAGAAGGGTGTTTGGGCATATCATTTTGCTGTAGTAGGTAGGGCTCCTGGGGAGAGACCTGGAAAACTTAGAGGCTACAAAGCATCTACTCTTCCACCCATGGTGACTGCTTTGTGTTACAGTGGGACAGTGAGGTCCAATGAGGCAAAGTCAGCTGTCCAGTTCGTAGTTAAACTGAAATTGATCTTCATTCTGTGACTCTCTTCCACAACTGTTGTATGGAGGCAAAAATGAATGGAGCTGGATCCTGACTCTGCCACTTGAGGGGACCTGGGAAAGGCATGCTCTGAGTCACCATTGCCTTGACTGTAGGGCAGTATGACAGTTAATACTGTCAACTTGGCAGGATCTGGAATCACCTAGGAGACACATCTCTGGGCACATTTGTGAAGGAATTTCTAGATTGGGTAATTGAAGAGGGAAGACCCACTCAAAAGCAGGCAGGACTGTTCCCTGGGCTGGTGCCCGAGACTGAATGAAAAGAAGTCAGGCTGAGCACTGTCATTCATCTCTCTCTGTTTCCTGACTAGTCAATTCAGTGTAACCAGCCACCTCATACTCCTGCCGCCATGCCTTCTCCACCATAACAGACTTCACCTTCAAACTGTGAGCCAAACAAGCCCTTTCTTCCTAGAGTTGCATTTCTTGGGTATGTCATAGCAATGAAAAAAATCATTGATGCAGGTGGAGATCATAGCATCCCTACCCAAAGTAAGCAAGTCAGTGACCCACAGAAGAGACCCAACAGGGTCCCTGAACTCTTAAGCATGCCTCTGAAATGGTGTCACAAGTCCTTCCACAGAGCAGGCTGATCACCAGCGCCATGACCTGTCACTTTCCTGCGCCATGGTCTAACCTGCCCTGTGACTGGTGTTATGAGCCTCTAGCTGGGGCTTGCTAGGGTTTAAACGGCACATAGAGAGTGGGTGCAGGGCACATAGAGAGTGGGTGCAGGGTCTGAACTCAAGTGTGATTCCATGATCAAATCATCAGTCACCCCTCTTGGCCACTGTCTTGGCTGCTTTTCTCATTGTTGTGTCAAAATACACAATGAAATCAGCTTAGGGTAGGAAGAGAGTATTGTGGCTCACAGTTTGAGGGTGCAGTCCATCAGAGGAAAGGGCACAGCAGCAGGGGGCATGAGGTCTAGTCCATCATGGTGGAGAAAGCAAGGCAGCAGGGGGCACAAGGCAGCTGGTCGCATGGCATCCACCAGTCAGGAAGTAGAGAGATGAATGGGGTACTCAGCTCATTGCCTCTTTTTGCTCCAGTCAGCGTCTCCAGCTATGGGATGGTTCTGCCCTATTTCAGGCTGGGCCTTCCCTCCTCAGTTAAACCTCTCTAGAAATACACTCCAGAGACAGACAGAGGTGTGAGTCCCAGGTTACTCCAAATCCTGCCCAATTTAGCCCAAGATTAGCCACCAGAGCCCAGGTGGCTTGCCACCGCAGGGCCAGAGTTAGTAGTGTGAGAGGAGCCTTGGCTGAGGTAGGTGCACCATGGGGCCAGACAGCCCTGGATGACGTCAGCTTATCTTGGGCCATTAGATCTCTAGGTCCGCCTCTGTCACCTAGGTACCCACTGCTCTGTGAAGGTGTCACAGTTATGGGGTTAGATATATCACAGGCTGTGGAGCTGGAGGAAGAAAATGGAAAATTCACAATCAGATAGAGCAAAGGTCATAAGAGGCAGTCACTGAGAACACGAGGCTTCCTCGTGGCTCCCCTTGTTCATAGCTTTGTAACCTTGAGGAGGAGGTTTGTATCAAAGATGCTCGTTGCCTGAGCAAAAGGGGCCGCTGGCTGGGTCCTGAGCACACTCTGAGACAAAACTGTTCAGTACCAAGAAGTTGCTGTTCACCAGGCTCTGAGGGTCCAGTGGCCTGGAGTAGCCAGTATACCAGGGCTTGACAGAGGACACAGAAATAAAGTATCTCAGACTGCTCAGGAGAGAGGTAACTTGGCTGAGTTGTGTGCGTGCGTGCATGTGCGTGTGCACATGCGTGTGTGCACATGCGTGTGTGTGCGTGTGTACAGACTCTCCTGTATCTGGTTCTCTCTCTCTCTCTCCATATATATCAACATATATTTGCATAGCACACTTTGTTAAAATTAAGGAATCAGGATAGGAAGATGACTTAGTGGTAGAGTTCTTGCTACACAAGAGTAGGGACCTGAGTTCAAATCCCTAGCGCCATGTAAACATCCCAGTTGGGCGTTATGCTTTTACAATCCCAATGCTAGGGAGGAGAAACTCCAGGACACCTGGTGTTAGCCACTGGCCAACCTGATCATATTGGGGAGCCTCAGGTTCAGGGAGAGACCTCAAAAAAAAAACCCAAAAAGCAGAATGACTTAGGAAGACATCTAGCAATGACCTCTGCCTCCACATGCACATGCACAAACATGCATACAGCCCTGTGTGCATATATATATATACACACAGAAAATTAATTAGCCAACATTGTTCCTTTGTCATTTCCTGTAACACATTATTCATTCCAGTTTCTAACTTCTACCCAGTGTCCTTTTCTGTCCCAGATCCTAGCCGGGATGCCACATGACACATATCCAACCCAGGCTGCTAATAAGACAGTGAGTGGCTTACCCATCAGCCATCAAGAGTTTAGTCGAAGGTCAGGCTGCCCACAGGGCTGCTGTCTAGTGACCCACACTACCTGGGGCTATAGGTTACCTTTCTGCTCTGTCTTCAGGTGGCCTTTCCATAGTGCACTCGAGGAAAGTGGCCTGTGGCATGATGTTTTTCTCTTTCTCTTCTTGGAAGGCCAAGGATCCCATCAACAGGGCCCCACCCTTACAGATGCATCTACCCAAAACCTATTGCCAGATGCATCGCCTTAGCAGCCAGGGTTCAGCAGAGGGATTTTGGGGGGACATCAACACTTCGTCCCTAATGGCTTTATTTTATTTCTCAAATTATTTCAGCTTTGGCAACAGAAAGCCCTTCAAGGTAGATTCATATTTACTCTCTCCTCCCATCCCCTGTCTTCACACATTGGAATTATAAGATGTTCCAGGACCGGAAGAGCAGCTACCCAGGAGACTGAGGCAGAAGGATAGTAAGTTGCCTGGGTACAGTGAGTTCAAGGCCAGTCTGGGCAACTTGATGAAACTCTGTCTCAAATAAAAAAGTAAAAAGAGGGCTTGGAATAGAGCTTGGTGGTGGAATACTTACCTAGCATGTGTGAGGCACTAGGCTCAGCCATTAGTACTGGAAGAACAAAGGGAGGAAGAAAGGAAAGAAAGAAAAGGAAAGGAAAGAAAATAAAGCATATCTGGGAGCTAGGAGGGCTTTTTGTTACTGCGTTATTGCATTTATGTATCCTCAGCTGACAGGAAGGAGACTCAGACCTCACATAATGCTTACATCTAAATACCTCTACATGCCCTGTCCATGTCTACACTAACCCAAATGTAAGTTCATGCTGATGTCTCCTAATTTAACCCATGACTGCCTGCACCATCTCCCACTGTAGCAGTGTGAAGCCTGGAGCTCGCCATCATTCCCTCCCCCTCCCCGCTGCTCTCTCATCTCTTCAGTTCGTTGGCAAACACTTCGGCAGCGTGAGGAGCTTCATGGAGCACAGGTCTTGGCGCTGCTCTGCTTGCTTCCTGCTGCAGATTCCACACATCTCCATGGTTACAGAGGTCAAGGTCTTTTCAATTTCTAGTCCAGGTAGGCTCCCTTCCCAGCTGCCCCAGGCTCCTGACTTCCCTAAGTGAGTTATTCTTGAAGAGTGTGTGTATGCATGTGTGTGTGTGTACATGTGTGTGTGTACATGTGAGTATGGAGGCCAGAGGTTGACGTTGAGTGACCTTATATTACTGTACACCTTGTCTTTGAGGCGGAGTCTCCCACTCATTCTTGAGCATACTGTGTCAGCTGGGCTGACCAGGCAGTGAACCTCTGGTATGGGTGTTTCTGTGACCACCACAGTCAGCAGAGTAACACCCCCAGGAAGGCAAGAGGGCAGACCACTTCAACATGACTAAGCAGCCTGTGTTGCCTCAAACTTGGGGAGTCTGACCCCAAGTAGTTCATTTTAGGCATATTTAAGCAGAGCACAGCTCTGTGTGGACGATAAAGCCCAAAGAAACAGAGATTGGACGTGACTGCACTGTAAAGCACCAATGATGCCGTCCATGAAGAGGGCTCTGCAGGTTTACCGGGAAAACCAGCTTATGATAGTGATGTAGGTGGGTCCAACGTGGTTAACGAACTCCACATAAAACCTGAGAGAGCTTAATTTTAAACA
>LOJH01119758.1:0-10268 GCA_001685095.1 Ellobius talpinus
AGAGAGCTTCCATTCTATAAATTCTATTCTAGGGAACCCCGAGTAATACAGTAGGTATAGTATCGTAGTCCACCTCAAATTCTGTCCTCCTAAGGGGATCCCCAGAGTGAAGTGACACTGCAGCAGCCCTGGGTTTTATTGTGATTACTTTGACTCAAATAATAAGGTAGAAAATGATTAAGAAAGATCCTCTATATCATCCTTTGCTCTTGGCACACATCAACACACAAGACACACAAGTATGTACATTTATATATGCTCTCTCCACAGCATCATGTCCCCACAATGTGCTTGCACATTACACAAATATATAAACACACAAAATTCCTCACAAATCTAAATGAGAAGATAATAGATAGGATAAAATGCAGTTTCTGATTTTATATGTTGAAGCAAAATGTGTACAACTTTTCAGACTCCAAAAATTGAGAAACAATTCTTAAGGAATCATTTTCCCTAATAAAAACGGACTTAATCAGCATTCTTACTTTTTTAATATATGTGTTATGGGTTGTACTTAGTTGCATGTGTGATTTGTGTGCAGTTGTACATGCATATATATATATCAGAAAGCAGACATTGTGTCTTCGTACTCTTCACATTTTTATGGTCATGGTCTCTCCCTGAACCTGGAGCTTTCCTTGTCATTTAGGCCATCTGGCCAGTAAGTTCTGGGCATTACCTGTCTCTATTTTACCATTGTTGGAATTTTGAAATGTTATAGATATAAACCTGAGGGACTGTCATCAAAATTCAGAGTCACATGATTTCACCACATGTATTTTACAGATTGTCTTCATATATGTGAAGAATTGTGTTAGGTTTAATTTCTATGGTGCTAAAGACACAACAACATATGGCGACTCATTATGAAAATGACGTGATTTTAATCTTTTTGATGACCAAACATCTTCAGATTATTTTGTTATATAGAGCATGTCTTCATATAGTCACAGAGAAAAGTGAAAACAAAATGATTTGTCTTACTTATGGTGATGTTAAAATTTCATACACGGTATATTTCTAAAACTAAATATAAATATTTAATAAAGTAAGAATGATTACAAAACAGTACATAATTCTATTCTTCAGAAATTCCCATGACTTAGTAACTCTCATTACAAATTCTTTGAATTTCTACTTAATATGAATTAATTAATATGAAATATCTATACCATTTTACAAGAATTAGAATATTTGTTTCCATTCCTTTTGCTTAGAAATTGACATACCTCATTGCAATGGTCAGAACTCTGCCTCCTGCTTTTCTAAGGACCAAAGTTTCATCCTCAGAGTGTCAGCTGTCCCCATAAATTTGAGCTCAGTGTCAGCATGTACCTGCTTTAATTTAGTGCTTAGATTTTCCTTACAGTATGTTTTTTACTTAAATTGACAGATTAATCTCCCCAAGGAGTATAAGAGTCTTATCATTTGTAACTACATGTGATAGTTCCATCCTGTGCTCATTACATCAATATAATATAATTCCAAAAGATACTTTATTCTTGAGAGAATGAACAAAAGGGAAAGGCTGTTTATTTGTATGAAAAGAAAATCAGTTTCATTTTATGTAGTGATACCTTGAATATAGGAAGTGAAAATTTTCACATCTAAAGTTTAACTACCAATGAAACTATATTTTAATAGATAACTTGAAAACTACCAGGTTTTATCCTTCTCAATAGAAGATATTTCATTACACACAGCCTCTAAAACATTTTCCATGCACAGATATGCAATGTGTCTAAGCACCAGGTAATATGAAAAGGGAGGATGATAGTATTCTGAATATTAAAATAGAGACAAGACCTTTTAAAATGAACAAATTTGGGAAGTACATTTCAACTTTTGTAATAGTTAAGACAAAGGGAATAAATCTGAGATTTGCAGATTAAAAAAGAAATAATTCTATTTTTGAAAATATTTATATCAAACTGCAAATATATGCAGTTGTATGAATTTTAGGAGTGACAAGTTTATATTAGCCAGTAACTTGAAGATAGTTTCATTGTATACACTATAGTTAAGTGCACTTTACTTAAGAATAGAGGATTTAAACATAATTTCTGATAATATAAAAACATTTCTAAATGTAGAAAAGAGATTTTATGTATTATTCCAAATACAATTTCCTCCCATGATTGTTCTTTATTTTCCTCATTTCCATCCTCATTCGCATCCCCATTTCTAGGTATTTTAATTCACATCTAATTTATTCCCCATTTATCCTTCATAATTACAGTGCCTGCTCTTCCATCAGCTCCTACAAGTTTTAATCAGATCAGCTTCCATACATTAAGAGTTTCCAATACATCTAATGCATTGTACATATAATTAAAGTAAACATTAATATTTGTAGTTCATTATTCATTAAGATGTAATTATTTGTGAGACATTTTCAACTAAGGTACTAAACAGGTTCTTTAGCAAGTTAAGGCATAAAAAAGTGGCTTTCAGAAACTACAATTGTACCATTACAAAATTGTTGATTCCATTTAAAGCACTGTGTTATTATTTTTCTCACTGGTATCACAGAAGGAATTTTGGAGTTGAGATTATTTGACTCAGAGTTAGAGAGTGAAGCCCATCACTAGGAAAAGTCATGAAAGCACTAATATAAGGCAGCTGCTTCCATTGTATCTACAATCAGAAAGCAAATACATATGAATGTCAATGCTCAAGTAGCTTCTACCCCAGTCCACCGATGGCGCCATTCATATTGGAGATGGGTCTTCCCAACTTGGTTTAGAAAAATAAAGAAATTTCTCAAAGGAAATCATATAAATTTCTTTCTCTCTTTCTCTTCCATGACTCAGCATTTGTCAATTAAACAATTATCATTGCAAACATTTAATAATTTAAACAAATTTTAATAGAAATTTCTCTGTCAAATAACTGAAGCAAACCATGTTACCATCAGTGAATAGTGACATTGTTATATAGAAATAGAAAATAAAGTAGAAAATAGATGAAAAATGAAAAAAAAAAGTCCAGCAGTGTCTCTTCAATATCTATATTGAAGTTAAATATCAATGCACTGTTGCGATTCCCAAAACTGGGTTAGGAGCAGGTGAAAGCTGCTAGATTGATGACACAATCACTATAAGAAGTTATAAACCAGAATGACCAAACAAAAATAGCCAAAACAAAATTTAAAAATCTGTTAACTTTGTTCAATTATAATCACTTACTAAAATAACTGTATTTTCTATGATTGCCTGTTGAATATGATGAATATTGGAGAACTGTACTTCTTGAGAAGTCGTCAAGATTAATATATTCTCCTAATCACAATTTGACCAAATATGTACAAATAAATTCCTAGAAATCAAAATTTAGTATTTAGATAGTTTCTGAATATTTTTATTAATGTTCGGGAATGTGTGTGTGTGCTGGTATGGGCTCACGTGGCAGAGCATATGTGTGGATGTCATAGGACAAAAGTGTGGAGTTGAATCTCTTTCCTGTATAAAGGTTCTAGAAATTGAACTCAAGTTCCCAAGAATTTGTGTAAGCATCTAGAAATGTTGATCTGTCTGACCAGTCCTGAAAAGGATTGCCAATGCAACCCCAACTTGACGAATGCCATTTTCTTTGTCATTATTATTTTTGTTTTTGGTCTTTGGCAACATCAGAGATTGAACCTGGGAACTCATGATTGAAACTCAAGCACTCCTTCGATGAGCTATACTCTCTACCAGTCAGAGTTTTTAAAGTAATTCAACAAATCTCTTAAAGGAGAGTATCCTGTTTCATCACCACTGCTGAAAACAAAATAAATTTCTAATTGGGTTTAATTTGACTTCCTTGTTAATGTGCTTAGAAAACTATATTAGTTAATTTTTCTTGCTGTGATGAAGTAACATGACCAAAAGTGGATTGTACAACAGTGGTGTTTTGTTTTTTAGTTTCTTTCTACATCCTTTCCTCCTTCTCCTCCTCCCTCCTTTTTTTGCTTGTTTCCTGATCCATGAGTCCATTATGGTGGGAAGGCATGGCATCCATTGCAGACAGAATCAGAGAGGGAAACAGGGACAATAATCTGAGAAATCACATTTCAACAGCACAAAGAAAGCAGAGGAGGAGAATTAGAAGAATGGCAAGGATCTAAACTCACACCACCAGTGACTTACTTCCTCTTGTAATGTTCAGTGTCCTAAAGGTTTCACAGCCATCTACAAACAGTGCTGCATAATTATGCAGTATGTAATTCTTATTGTTCTCCACAAATGTATTTTCTTAACAACTTACTCTTATTAGAGTTATTCTTATGAATTTATGGGATACTGTAGGGTTTCTCATACTTAAAAATTCTGACCTAACTGTGAAAATTCTATTTGATCATACCTAGTGCCAATACACCTGCATGCCAAATATTTTCTCACACAATGATCTTCAATGTTGCACATTTTGATACTAGGTGACCAAGAATTATTCACATAAAAAACAAAATAAAAATGATATTTTATAATTTTATTTTATATTTCTCCTTACAGAATCCAACATAGAAAATAACTGCAATTCAAGCAGTTCTTCACCTTCCTGAGAACAAATTCTTCCTCAGGAAGATGACTTTGTTTTTCACAAAATAAATGTACCCTGAGTGTATTCTTCTTATATGTTCCTGTGACTGGATTTCCAAGTTTATCTGTTTCTGTAAAATTTTAGTTCTTTTTATTTTTTTTTTATTTGTCATAGTAAAAGGATGTAGCTATTTCTCAATACCTTGACCTCTTGGGCTGAATTTGCTTTTGGCTTAGAAAAGTACCAATGAGCCTCTTTAATGACATGTAAATTGGGAATGAAGATCATTTGCAGGGAGCTTTGGGATCTTTCTTCATCAAAATTAATTAAGTTTAGTTCACAGATTTTGACATCTAGATTGGCTGATTATCTAGGCATCTTTCAAATTTGCAGCAAAGTATTTGACTGTGTCCCAACAGAGAAAGTTTTCAGGCTTTTGAAGTTCCAATGATTCCCTATTATTGTATAATTATTTTATGAAAGAGGAAGATACTTTTTTTGAAAGTTTTGAATATTGGATCTAGGAGGTGAAGGAGTCTTGCAATATTCTTTCCTGGTACTCAATTTGGGAGTGGTATGTTTTATTTTCTCTTTTAAATCTTTTGTTTTAAATTTCTTATATATTCTTAGTAAACACAAAATAATCAAACCATCATGACTGAACTAAATCTAATTATCTCAGTGGCCTGGTTCCCAACTTATCAGATGTTATGGTTTCACTCTATGAAATTTGTAGTAAAAGAAAAGATAAAATTTAGCCCAAAACAGCTGAGCCTCAGAGTGCTGAACCATGAAATACCAATGCCTTGTGAAGAGGAATAAAAGTGGCTTCTAAGTGGATGATTATATGTGAGAACTAGCCACACCTGTTTCCATTATCTTGGCAAATGGACTGGAGAGTCTTCTAAAGGTCACTGATGTATTGTAGAAAATCATTGACTACCAGTGTGCAGTACATTTTACAGCAGCAGGAAGCATACCTGCCCATCATATAGTCGCTTTTCTTCTACTGTAAATTCAGTTTTGTTTTTACATGTGAATGATGCTAATGTAGCTGCTAACCTTTAACTTTCAACAAATTATCATGCTTAACTTCTATAACACAGCTAATATCTTACCTTCCTAGTTTCACCAGCTAAAATAAATACTCATGCATATATAGAAGTGATGTTAGTGATGCATTAGCATGTGCTATGGGGTAATGATCTACCACCTTAGGTAACACAAGCTCTCGGTACAGTCCAAGTCACTGTCCTCTGTAGCATTTTTAATAAATGCAGGAGTTCTTCCTCTGCATTCATCACACTGTTTTGGATTAAACAATGCACACACACTGAGCAGTTTGAAAATATTCTTGTAGGCCAGTGGTCTTATATCTTTCCTAAAGCAAGGGTTTATGTACAAGTTGTATGTGACAATTTCAAAGCTCTCTCTAAAAGCTTACCTCAGACATTATAAAAATCTTAATATGCTATAGAAGTTTTGGTCTCATTAATTCTAAAACATCATGTGTGAAAGAGATCAGTGGTTCTCAACCTTTCTAATGCTGTAACTCGTTAAGACAATTCCTTATGCTGCCGTGACCTCCAACCATAAAATTATTTTTGTTTCTATTTTATAACTGCAATTGCTACTGTTATTAATCATTATGTAAATATCTGATTTGTAGGATATGTTATGTGACCCCTGTGAACAAATCGTTCTACCCCCAGAGGATCATAACCTATGGACTGAGAACTGCTTCCATAGACCTTAAACACCATTTTAAAGTCAGTGTGAAATCTTTGCCTAAAAATTCACAGCCTACTAACTTTAAAAGAGAATGCAATCTGTTTGCCATTCAAGAGCTTTGTGAGTTGAAAGAACTAAGGAAGCCTTTGCTTTCTTCATAGTCTTAGTGAGCAAACACAGTGTGTGAGTCTTAGGGAGCACACACTTTTCCTTTCCTTATAAATGGCAAATATTACTATGACCAAGACAAGAAACCCCAACAATCACGATGAAAAAGGAAATTCCTGATATTTTATAGCTGTTTATTCATTCTCATTTACTGCTAAATGTTAGGAGGTATCAATGATGTCTGCCTCTCCATGACCTTCCAATGTATAGAGACCAACATGATACAGTGGGACAACATCTTTTGAGATACTGAGTGAGACTAAATTATGACAGATTCAACTGTGACAGAGAAAACTGTGATGGGAAAATAAACAATGGAGGTTTAGTGCCCTCATTACATGTTGAAATTCAACTGCTGTTGGTGGATTCTATGGACTGGAAGAGAGCAGAATCTTTTGGCGGTTTTATAGCCGCAGAAGAGGTTCCAGGGGCAATACTAATTGCTCCTATAAAAGGAGTAAATCTGGAACAGAAATTGGAGTCATCATCAGATTTTATGTTTGTCTCTCACCCCTGCCATGCTTCATCTTCATATGCTAACACTACACACACACACACACACACACACACACACACACACACAGAGCAGCCAAACAGAGTTGTGATAGAAATAACTGTCCCAGATTTTGGCCCTTTCCCTGAGAATGCAACAGGGAACGTACAGATTCCTTTTGGAGAAAGGGTCAGATTTTAGTGTTAAAGGTTAGTTCTTTACCACCGATTCCACTGGAAGCGGATTAATACCTAAACTCAAGGGCTTGCCTAATAGAAGCATGAGGACATTTTGGATCTTAAAAAAGTATAGACTGAGAACCAGTAATCAATGATATTATTTCCAGCTATTCATGTGAGCTTTAGAAAATATAGAACTATCTGTCTAGAGAGGTTTGCCTCTGATTCTAAGACTAGATTTTCTCAAAATCAAATGAAACAACTTGATAAACCTCATCAGACGTCTCTGGGTAGCACAGTGAATTACCAATTTCAAATACATATAGCCATATTGAGCAAATGGTCCTACTTCTTTGTTTTCCTCCTATGACATTTGAAATATATAAATGGCTCAGATATTTACCATTGTGAGTTGTGAACCAACTTTGATATTTGGTATCAATATTTGCATTTGGATTGTATTTTGGTTTATCATTACACAGCTACTGTGATCAGAAAAGTGTACAGTGTAGTGAAAGAAATACAGACAGGGGAACTGGCATTCTATTTCAAAGCAACTAACCCATGTGAGTTATTGAAAGATTTGCAAAAGGAAGCGAATGGCCTGATGAAGCCCAGAGATAAGAGGTAAGACAATAGTCATGCTACAGATATAAACCAATTCTAATTCTTTAATCACATTCCCTAACCAAACAGTGATCCAGAAATCACAGAAAAGAGCAACAAGGTTATGAATTCCATTATGTTTTAATCAATAGCCTATTTGACTTGGCTTAACTGTCCCTACTATACTATTTATTAATTGAAAAAAATTCTTTGATCTTAGAATTGTAATACTACAGCTAATGATTGTTTCTCCACATTTCCCAGTGTTTCCAAAAACAGCCAGACTCTCACTTCATTTTATATTTGCTGCCCTCACCGAAATGCCTTACTAAAACAGCCAAACTATCACCCCAAAATCATGGCCTGTTCATAACATTTTCACAAATATGTTCCATGGACTTTATAATTACTGTCCAGGATACAGCCAGAGAACTACAGGATCCATGTAAGGCTCATAACAAAACCTGGACTCCCAAAAAAGGATTTTTTTACCCTTTGCACCTACTGTTATGAGGCAAGTTAGATAAAACTAAAACCAGTCTGAACCGGTAACAAGATACTCTGGTGAATCCTAATCACTAAAGGAGTATGTTCATAGTTACCAGTAATAAATGTCAACTACCAATAGAAAAAAGTCAGATTTTTTTCATCCCTTTAAGAATTAGATTCATAATTTCCAGCATACTTTCCTGAGGTTAAGACAGTGATTGAGTAAACAGAACCAAGAAGTGACTTTTGGCAATACCACAACCTTGATTCAACATTGGAAGCTGAAGGAGAATGTAAAAGCAGTTATGAAAATTGTCTGATAGAAATCTTCATAGGGCCACAACCTTATCAGCCATGAAAATGGAAAAAGGTCTATAAAATGTTTTTTATCTTTCAAATATCAGTTGTCACATATTGAATTTGGAATTATATTCCACAATTAGGTTTCTTCAAAACATAGCCACATCAACTCCTCTGCCTTAGCTGTTTGCATTTTATTGTCCATTACTGCTATTCACCGTAAGATTATTTTCTGTGAAATCATAAAAGAAAAAATATATCCATATAAATCTGGTATAGATTCAAATTCATTATAGCAAGGATAATAGGTAAAAAAGTTAACCAAAAGTAACTTTGATGCCAAGTTCAACAGTAAATTAACTTAAAAACTATTAAAGAAATATCAGTAGTATAAAGTTGTCTGGAGAAATGGTTACTATCCTTCATTTCACAGAAAGAAACAAAATGCAAATGCAACCTCAACACCTTATACACTGTGGAAGAAGTAGAATCTTATTCTATACATTTTATAGTGAACAATTTCATGTATAACAACTTCAGTCCATTGTGTACCAACAGGGAATCCTTAAAAAGCAAGAGAGATAAATATATACTTCTCCAAGTCTGCAAAAAAGTCAACATGAACTCTCTGTAGAACTATACCTTCCTCATTCAAAACATCAGTCAATTAGATTTTAATATGGTATATAAATGCAATTTAAATAAAACAGAATTAGCTGGCAGGCATTCTTTCTGTTTTCAAGTGTTTCAATATTATAAGCTTGTATATTTATCAGTGGACTCGGTCTATCATGTTTGCCTTTGTCTTAGTTAAGGTTTCTCTTTCTGCAATGAAATACAGTGACCAAAAAGCAATTTGGGTGAGGAAAGGGTTTATTGAACTTAAACATCTACATTGTTGTTAATTATTGAAGGAATTCAGGACAGGAACCCAAATAGGTCAGGATTCTGGAGGCAGACCATAGGGTGAAGATATTTACTGACTTGCATGCCCTTGCTTACTCATCTTGCTTTCTTATAAAACCCAGGATCACCAACCCAGGGATGGTACCACCACCAGTGGGCTGGTCCCTCCCCTATTGATTACTAATTGAGAAAATGACTTACAGCTGTATCTCATGGAGTCATTTTCTAAACTGAGACTCCTTCCTCTCTGGTGACTCGCAAGACCAACTAACACACTCCTCAACTTTGCATCACAGTTATATCATCTAATTTAATTTTAATTCATTATTTCCTAAGATTGACCAAATATTGTTGATACATAATTATTTAGCAATTATTAAATTTCATAACTTAAATTAAAAAAAATGAATCATAAAATGTAACTGTATAGCAGCCTAATCACTGAAATATGACTAGTATGTCTTTTATCTGTTGTGCAATATTGAAATGAATGAGGTATATTTTGCATGTGATATATGGAAGCCAACAACTGGATTTTAGATTTTGTTATATAAGAAATAAACTTGAAAAGATGAAAATCTGCTGTATTTCAAGTGTTTCATTAATCCTACGTCTAGATCACAAATTGAAAATGGCACCAGTGAGCAGCCTCCTGGCGGAAAATGATCTTAAATCCATGATAGCAAAAGTCACAATTTTCTATCAATAAATTCATAGAAAAGGCACAGGGAAATAAACTAACAGAAGCAGAACTAAACTGGAGAATAAGTTATTTTCATAGGTAATTGATTTAATGTTTTACTGACTACAAGAAACATCATTCAAATAGATCCTATTTCAAGTTTTAGGAGACACTGTAAATCATTACATTT
>LOJH01120174.1:0-10792 GCA_001685095.1 Ellobius talpinus
TATTAAACCAATGAAAGTAACACATAGACAGATGACCCTCCTCCATCAGACAAGGAGGAATTAAGGTGGTATATGGAATTATAGATGTCAATCAGCTTAATTTGAGATGAGGATAATATAATTTTCCAGATGGAGCCATGGTATGATAAAATCTCTTGCTAATCGGTCTTTTACTATAAGGTGTCAGCCATGAACACTATGTGGAGTGAGGAAGTTATTATGGCCACCCTCCTTCCTGTAAGTGAGAATCACTGAGCCCCTCATGGAGAACAGGAGTGGGGGAGGCTAAATAAGAGGACAATATTTATAATTATCACCCCAACCCCTGCTTCTATTTTCACATCAATTTGACCATGATCCTATCTTTCTCCCACTAAATTGAGTCTTTCATGTTTATCTACATTTGTTTTGATTTTTAACTAAATATTCAGAAATGATGGGGACGTTCTAAATAAAAGTTATGCTTGTCCCTAAGCAGAGGTCTTGAAGTTGTCTGATAATATACAATTCTCAGAACTCTTTTCTGCTAGGCCCTTTTTATATGATTAATGATATTAATGTGAATTATTGCTGTTATTGCAACAGATAGTGTGTCAGCTGATTAACTCCTTCATTTTCTTAATGCTATTGATGCATTGCTCAAACTGAGAAGGACCAAGGGATGCAAGCACTTTCTCAATAGCATCGAGCAGTTTCTAATTCCACAAAAGATGAAATTTGAGTACATAGTTTTGAATAGAACTTGAAATTTCAGGACCACGTGGTACCAATTACCAATTCATCTTCTTTACTTTAAGATCGTTTTGTGGAATTCTTAGCTGGGTAACTTTAAGGAAATTTAAATTCCTCTCCCCAATGTGAGTGTATAATGCAACGTTCCCTACATACTGAAGACTGCTGCTCTTCTCAGTAACATTTTGGCTGTTGAACTGGTTTCTGAAGAGAATAAGAATATTAGCAACAACTCAGAAGTATACCACAAGTTTTTGTGGCCATTTTTATGTGCTTCTTTTTTGTTCCTTTGGGAGGAGAATGTCCCTGGTTTGATGTAATTTGATATATTACCACTAAATGTGATGCTTTGCATTTGCAAACAGTAGCATAGCCAGAAAGTCACCCCCACCACTCCCTCATGGAACCCATCCCAACAATTACCATAGGAAACAGATACCTCATCTCTATTCAGAGGTACAAAGAAAATCACCAGACTGAAGGGAGGAGCAAGTTCTTGAGTTCACTACCATTAGATACTGTCTCATTTACACTAGTCATCTTCCCTTGATGACCAGTCTTCATCAAACCTAAGTATGAACCTAAGTCAAGACATACTCAAGTGCCTGTTTCCCTGGGCTTCCATTATAAAAGCACTTGTGTCAGTAAAACTTAGATTAAGTTTGCCATGCTTTTCTCCTGTTAATCTCTCTGTTATTTCAGGTGGCTTAACCATAAACATAGTGAATGGGGATATGGGGCTATTTCTGACTCTGTGATACAGACTACATTTGACTTGAACATTCCATTTTGAACTTTACAGTGTTTTACAAGGTTTTATGAAATAGACTTGAGAATTAATATTGCTAAAATTTTCATACTTCTCCTTATGTAGAATTAATTTAGAAAATATGTTATTTGAGAAATCAATTTCTGATAGCTATATATATTATATATTTAGAGATCAAATATCATATCAATATACTAGATTCTGGGTATAAGTAAAACTCATTAACATTCCACTAATTTTTGTATTATTGCTACAAAAGTTGTGTTTTCATACACATTTTTTGCTGAATGTATACTTAATCTTAGTAATTATATTATTCACCACTTAAATCTTTACCATTATTGCCCATTTGCTTTTTCATGTTATTATAGCCATTCAGTCCTTTGAATCAGCTATCGCTAATATTCTGTCAACTTTTCTGATGTTCCTAATCATCCTTCTCTGTGTATTTTTCTCCAATACTTGGCATGAACTTCCATATCCATTCTATATTCACTCTAAATGATCATTGTGCATGCTAAATTTCTTCCTGTCTCTATTTGTCTTGAATTATTCTTCACATTGCAGCACCATTTTATTTTTCTGTATATTGCAGAAGCGATGTTAGTTGTATTCTTGCTGTATCTTTCTTTCTTGCATTCCTAGGTATTTCTTCTGCTCTAGCAGTGTTGTTTTGGTTGTTTTCATCGGAATATAGGATTCTGGTTCTACTTACAGACCTTAAAATTGTGGTTTGTTTTTTGCTTTTTTTCTTTGTTGTTGTTGTTGTTTTCCTTGAAACAAGATCACATGTATCTCAGTCTGGCTTCAAGCTTCCGACAGAGTCAAGGACAACCTGGAAGTTTTTATCTTCTTGTCTCCATCTCTTGGTGCTGAGATTGCACAATGCCAGGGTATAAAATGCAGGGCTTCCTTCGTGCATCCTAGATAAACTCTACGTACTGAATCATTTGCCTAATATCTATCATTGTGCTCTTCTAAAGCAAATCTAGCAACCCTTGCAGCAAAAACAACAAAAATAACCAGAAAACACAGTTACAAATAATATAAATTTAACCTGCTCTTCCTGTTTCCTCATTTCTTTATGAGAACATTAATACACACAGTACAGGGCTCATCCTAATGTGATCCAGAAGGATCCAGAAGGATCCAGAAGGATGGTACACACTAATTTCAAGTCAGATAAATATTTACTTCATAATGTAAGCTGTAATTCAATGTGAACTACTTTACAGATTTTGTTACTTGAATTGTCTCAGCATTGGTTCAGAAGTTCTTCAGGCTAGTTCCTGAATCCTTTTGACTTAGCAAAGGATATATATATATATATATATATATATATAGCACTAGCAATTTTAAAATACTTTCTTGCTTTTGATTTAACTTACTTTTAAAACATGTCATTTTTCTTATTATAAGAGTTTTTTAAATGTAAATTTTGTTCCTGATACTTGTGTGCAAATCTTTTAGCCTAATTGTTACTGATTTTCAATTTATTGTTAATTTATTTTATGTTTAGATTACTGTTGCTTATGAGCATGTGTCTGTGTAAATATGTGCCATATTCATGTGGGCACCAGCGGAGGTCAAAACAGTGTGATAGACTCCCGTGAGGCTGGAGTTAAAAGTGCTTGTGAGCAGGTCCTCTGGCAAAGCAGTCTGCACTCCTAAACACTGAGAAACCTATCCAGTCCTGAGTTTTGATTTCTTAATAGTGCTTTGAGAAGCAGAAGTGTCTTTAATTTTTCTAGTCATTGAAAATGGCATACATGTGTACAATGTATCTTAATCTTTAAATGTCAATCAAACATAGCAGATATTTTCCCCTGTGTTCAAGGTTATGAATCTTATTTAGTAAGTCTAATTCCAGTCCAATAACAGAAATATTTTCTTTCAAGGTGATTTTAAAAGAGGAGTTGTGTAACTTTAGACTCTGTATTTAAATCAATATCAAAAACTATTTCTCCTTTATTTGTTTTATCATTCTTTGGCATTCCCATGGGCTTGCCTGGAATACACATAGTTCACAATAGACTCAGACTCACAGTAATCTCCCTGCTACAGTCTTCTGTGTGTCAGGATTACAGTTGTATATGAATGCATGCAATTTAGTGACCTATTTCATTTCAACTTTTATTTATGATTAAGACAAGGGTCAAGATTAGTTTTTTGCAGTCAATAATTTAGCAAGTAGATAAAGCTCATAAAACAGGTATCATGTTGACTCCCCAGTAGATTTGCACCTTTGTAGTAGAGCCAATATTCATCTATTGACACCTACTCTACAAAAAAGCTTTAAGACTAACTCAGCAATCCAGGCAGTGGTAGCACACACCTTTAATCCCAGCACTAGAGAGGCAGAGGCAGGCAAATCTCTGAGAGTTTGAGGCCAGCCTGGTCTACAGAGTGAGTTCCAGGACAGCCAAGGTAGTTGCACAGAGAAACCCTGTCTTGAATAGCTCAGCACAATCAAATTGATTCCTAACTACTATCTTCTAGGAACACAAACAATTCCAAGCACTCTGTGGGTAGGGAATTCTCAGGAAGTACCCAGGGGCAGGGGTAGGACAGTCTTGTTTATGTTACTTTTGTCAGGGTGTTGGATTCTCTTTGCTTTATTACTTAATATCTAAAGCTAGTGTTTCTTACATATTGCTTGGTTTCTGCTAGGAAATAAATCTTGTCCCCTTTCTCCAAAAGGGCAGGAATCTAAATATATTCTGATTAATTTACTATGTGACAGTTTTTCTTAGATAAACTCTCAAGTGTTTTTGTTAGAAATGAATCAGTAATTAATATATTTCTCTTTAAAACACTACTTCTAAATATATTTGTTCTGTTTAATAAAGAAAGGAAAGTCTTGGCCTACTTTCTAGCAATTTAGAAATAGTTATTTTATTGGATGGATTAACTTTCAGTTTAAGATATCTGAGATGCCTAACACTAAAAGATACATTAGGATTAAATAACCTTAAGCATGTGGGAATGTCACATATAGCCAGTTGTTGAGAGTGAAATAAAGATAATTAAGAAATGAAAATAATGGAGAAGTTGGAGGAAATAGCATTTCACCAGGGACTGTGAACAAGAGTATTTGAGAGTTCAACTTTAAGGTAATTAACCTGAAATAGTTTAAAGCAGTTAAAATTCTATTGATTAAGAATCTAGCACACTTTCCTTTGTATCACATAGCTTCCTTAATGAAGATTCTAATAAGCAACTTGTAAAATGTTTCTCTACCACAAATGACCCCAATTTGTCATTTCCTACAGAAGAGCAGCTCTTGTCTAAAACAATTGAAGCACTTCAACACAAACAAAGGGAACTATTCATAAACACAAAGCAGAATATTAAAGGAAGAAAACTATTTCTAAAAGTTGTCTGTGTTAAAATGTTTCATTCATTTATGTTTTGGTTGTGTGAGACGGGGTCTCATACAATCTGTTAGTCTTGTAGTTGCTATAATACAGCCAAAAATATCCTCTTGAGTCCACCTCCCTCCAGAATATAGGGATCACAGGTCTGTGATATACACTCAGTAATCAAATAACAAAGATGTTAATTTATGGTCATAGCATATGAAAAGTAAGTTGATTGATGATTAAGTGCCTTACAGTAATAACAGCATGAAAGTTCATGCATCCTTTAATACTAACTGCAATAGTAAGATTTCTCAACTCTATGATAAATACCTGCCTAGTTTGCTTTCTATTTTGTAACAAACACACGACCAAAAGGAACTTAGGGAGAAAAAGTTTATTTGGCTTACATGTCTGGATCATTGTCTATCACTTAGAAAAATCACTGAAGGAACTCAAGAAAGAACAAGGGCAGCAAAGATGGCTCACATTTTTGAGGGTAGAGTTCACACAGCAAGGAAAGTCTTAGTAATAAGTAGCAGGAATAAGAGAGATCTGCTTCCTTTGTATTTGTTTAGGAAGAAAAGAGAAAAATGATGTAAGTTTTCACTCATCTTGTGTCCTCCATATTATTCAACATGGGATGCCAGGCTGTGGAATGCTGTCTGCTACCGTCAGGTCATCCCCCCTTAGTTAAGCCTCTCAGGAAATGTCCTCACAGGCTCTCTCAGAGGATTGTTTTCTAGGTGCTTCTATGTTCAGTCAAGATAGCGATATTGATTAATTATCAATACATTCTCCCTTTGAAGATGACAAAGTATAAAATTTTGGCTTCCTGTTTTACAACATTTAGACTTTAATTTTATATGTAAGTGATGCAGTTAACAGTACAAGTAGATGAAGATTCAATGACAGGGAAGGACTAATTTTTGAACCTAGTAATAAAAGCCTTCAAAGGGAATAAAAATATTAGAGACAACTTTATAAAAGGTATTATTTGATGTGGATTAACCCCAATTAAATGATTCATTTACAAAATCTTTAGGAATATGGACGTTTCAAAGTGGATGGTATCAGCAATGTAGTGCATATAAGATTTCACATAATGTAAGTTAAATTGTCACATGAAGTCACCTTTGCTGGTTTGCAAACTGAAAGCATTATTATTTTAATACATGCAGCCTTCTTTTATGGTCCTGATGAGCTATCAAGGTCCAATTTTCTTCCAATTGCACAGAACAAAGAAATTCTCCAAGGAGCTTCTTTTGAAGATTAAAGCACAGAAATAATTGTACTAATGTCCTTTTATTTTATATAACAGTAAGCTTAGGAAAGTCTACCTTCTTCATGAATGTCAGCATTATCCAAACAGAAATACTTTGCCAGTGGCACAATGTGAAAATGCTTATTTCACATAAGCAGAAACAAAGGATCCCCGAGACCTGAAAGAGATCTGAGGCCTGGTGACAGAGAAGGATGGGTTTGGGGGGAGAACTGCAGGTATGGTTGATAGCCAAGTAAGGTTTCCTGCTGAAAACTTCTACTTTAAGGTTTGGAAAGACTCTTCGAAGACTAGCACATTAAATTCAAGGCTTTGTAATAAAGAGAATGCATAAGACACAGAGAAAGTTCCATGGAAGTCACAAGATTCTCTACATATATTAATTTGTTCATTAAGTATTATAAGAAAGGCTCAACACTCATGATGCAATTTTTACACACACACACACACACACACACACACACACACACACACATATATGTAGGACTTAGCCCTGGGCGTAGAGGTTTTTGACTCCTCATTGATAAATGTAGACGGTTCATTTTTTATTAAAATATACAATATAATTTTATCATTTTCTTTCCTATCTCCCACTGCCTACAAAATCCTCCCAACCTCCCCACCCACTTTACCTCATGGTCTTTCCTTCTCAAAAATTAAGCAGAAAGAAGATGAAAACAACCAACTGAATATGCTCTCTCTAAATAAATAAATACAAAAGAAATGTGATGTCTTTATCAAACCTCTCCCACAAAGCTAAGAAATCCATGTGAAGGAGAAGAGAGGAAGATTTTAAGGTACCGAACTGGTGGGTGGCTCTGAGGAAACAGCATTTTACAGACACTGCAGAGCTGATGTGCATACGAATATGACTATGACAGCCTTCGCAAGACCTACACAAGTTGAAACCAGACAAAATGCTAGCACTGCAAAGTAAAAATGGACACAAGTCTCAAAGCTAAGAAATAAGCTAAGAAATAATTTGCAATTCTTGTGTAAATAGGTTTTTAAACACTCTCATGGATAAGAACATTCATATCATCTAATTTTTAATTTTATTACTTGTGTGCATGTGCATGTCTTCCTTAGTTTATTCTTAGTTTATGTGTAGGGGAAAATCAGGTTAACAATAAAATTAACAAACTAGAATAAAACGTGGGGAGTAAACAAGCAATCAAAACAAACAAACAAATGAAACAAAAAGGCCAGAGAAACACATACACATGCAGAAATATGCACACACATTCACAAAAACTCCATAATAACACAAAATCAGAAACCATAATAAGTAAGCAAAAGACAAGTAAGTTAAATATACAAACAAAGCATTTTGAGTCACATCTCCAAATATACCACAGAGTCTGTTTTGTGTTGATCATCCAGGGTCTGGACTTCAAGTATGGTTTATATACCCAATCATTGGAGAAAATTAATTTTTTCCTTGTGAGTGGTTGTCAGTTGGAGAGTTAGGAATAGAAGCTTGTGTCCACTTCCCCTCTCAGCACTGGGATCCCATCTGTCTTGGACTTTTCCATAAGCTAATGGTAAGTTAACAATTACATTCTTAACTACAGAAACGTTATAGAGCATATGAAAACTATCATAGTCTAATCTTGTTAAGGATTAAGTTTTTGCGTATCCAGAAAAATGCTGTTCCTATATCCTTAATTCACATACTACTCACATTAATTTGTTTCTTTGTATTTGTTCTTACATCACTATCAGAATTCTTCCTATATTTAAACTAATAATCGAAATGTTAACAAAAGAAATTTTTGCAATAGTTAGAATTATCTTCTCAATAGAATATATTTCAGTTTTTCATTTTTATTGAAAATGGATTCTTTTCTCATGCAATATATCTTGATTATCATTCCTCCTCCCACTTACTCCTCCCAGGTCTTTCCCATCTCCAGTGCCCTCCAGATCCACTCCCTTTCCATCCCTCATTAGAAAAGAATTGACTTCTAAAGAGATAATTACCAAACATTACAAAATAAAGTAGAAAAAGGTGAAGCAAAAACTATCATATCAATATTGGATAAGACAATCCAACAGGAAGAAGAAAAAAAAAACAAGAGCAGGAAATGGAATCAGAGACCCACTCATTTTCTCATAAGAGTCTCATAAAAACACTAAACTAATTGTTATAATATATATGCAGAGGACCTGGTGCAGATCAAGTTGGCCATATACTTACTGCTTCAGTCTCTGGGAGCTCATATGTAATGTACCTTGCTTTATTGATTTAGAGGAACTTGTTCTGGTGTCCTCCATCCTATTAGACTCTTACAGTCTTTCTGCCTCCTCCACCTGATTCTCTGACTCTGAATGGTGAAATTTGATAGACACCACCAATCTATTCTCTCTCCAGACAAATTGTCTGGCCATGGGGCTTTGCATCTGTTCCTATGTGCTACTAAAAGAAACCTCACTGACGATAAATGGATAAGGTACTGATCTATGAAAACAGCAGAATATTATTAGAAATCAATTTATTGATTTTTTTAAGGCCAAGCCCGTTTGGTTTTACCCCAGGTCTCTGGCTGTCTAGGCTTTGGTTCTTGGTTACTCAAACAGTGTTGGGTGTGGGCTCCATCTCATAGAGTGGGCCTTAAGTTAAGTCAGACATCGGCTGGCTACTCCCACAAGTTCTGTGCCACCATTGCCCTAGCATATTTTGCAGACAGGACAGATTGTAGGTCAAAGATTTTGTAGCTGGTTTGGTATCAAAGTTCTTTTTTTTTAAATTTTATTTTGGTAGCCTGCAGAGTCCCTTTCTACACCAAAGAGACTAGAATATAGAAATGAAGGCCCCATGCAAGCACCAGCTTCACTTTCTTCGTGTTCAATGAGATATGTAAATGTTCTTAGGAAAGGGACCTGTCAGTTTGAAAAGAGAAACCCTTTACTTAAGATTAGCCTGGATTGTTTGGGAATTTCCATGGGATCTCCTAGGCCAAAAATTTTACTGAATGTAACCCAGTCCCTCCACTGGAAGCTTTGCCTGTTCACAAGAGTTCACCATATCCTCACTACTAGGAGTCTTCATTAATATCACTTTCATGGATTGCAGGAAATTTCCATTGCACTAGATTTCCACACCAACTTCCAAATACTCCCCAATTTCAGTCATTTCTAAAAATACTCTCTCTCCATCCCATCTCATCACACCACCTGATGTCTCCTCCTCCCATCCTTGCCCACCTTCAGTACACTTTTAAAATCTATTCTCTTTTCTCTTTGTATCTGGTTTTATGTTGAAGTCTTAAATCAACTTGGACTTGAAATTTGTGTAGAGTAATAAATATAGATCGATTTTGCTTTCTTCTACATGGAGTTCAGTCTTACCAGCACTGTTTGTTAAAGATGCTGTATTTTTTCTACTGTGTATTTTTGAATTCTTTATTAAAAATCAAGTGTCCATATGTGTTTAAGTTTATGTTTGAGTCTTCAGTTTGATACTAATGATTCAAATATGTGTTTTTATGCAAATACCATGTATTCTTTTTATTCCTATAGCTCTCCAGTATGACTAGAAATCAGAGATGGCGACACCTCCATCAGTTCTTTCCTTTTTGGGACTGTCTTAGCTATCCTAGGTTTTTTGTTTTTTCCATATGAAATTGAGTGTTGTTCTTTTAAGTTCTAAAAATAATTATTTTTGAATTTTGATGATGATTGTGTTGAAAGTGTGGATTGATAAAGACTTAAAGTTTTTATCATACAGGTATTTCACAAACTTAGTTATAGTTAGCCCAAGATACTTAACATTATTTGAGGCAGTTATGAAAGATTTTATTTCCCTGAATTCTTTCTCAGCCCCTTTGTCATTTGTATATAGGAGGGCTACTGATTTTGTTTTGTTTTGGGTTAAACTTGTACCCAATAATTTTATTGAAATATTATCAGCTGTAGAAGTTTCCTGGTTATATTTTTAGGGTAAATTATGTATACTATCTTATCAAATAATGTTACTTTGACTCCTCCCTTTCTAATTTGTATTCCCTGGATCTCCTTTAGTTGACTTATTGTTCTGGCTAAAACTTCAAGTAGAAAGAATATTGAGCAGATATGGAGAAAGGAAACAGCCTTGTTTTCCTGATTTTGTTGGAATTGCTTTGAGTTTCTTTCAATTTAATTTGAGGTTGGCTATAGGCTTGCTGTAAATTGCTTTTATTGTATATATAAATGTATATCTCTCATCTCTCCAGGACTTTTATCATGAAGGGGTTTGGGGGTTAATCAAAGGTATTTTCTGTATCTAATGAGATGGTCTTTTTAAAGTTTCAATTTATTTGTATGGTGGATAATACTTACTCATTTTTTTATATTAAAACATCCTTGCCTCTCTGGGAAGAAGCCTGCTTGAACACAGTAAATGATCTTTTTAATATGTCGTGGGGTTGATTTGAAAGTATTTTTGCATCTATGTTCATAAGGGAAATTGTATTGTTATCTTCTTTTTTGATGAATCTTTTTGTGGTTTGGGTTTCAGAGTAACTCTGGGCTCATAAAATAAATTGAACAATGTTTCTTCTGTTTCTATTCTGTTGAACAATTTGAGGAGTATTGGGGTTGAGTCTTCAAGAGTCTGCTAGACATATAAACAAAATGAATGAAAAACCATGATCATCTCCTTTCTGATTC